>JAODAL010020538.1:0-69173 GCA_025379985.1 Phyllomedusa bahiana
AAAAGGGGTGCCTACCCGATTTGTGGTTTGGCCTACACTGTCCTGTATGGGGACCTGCGAAAACAGCCCGACCGGGTTTAAAGGGGTGCCTGGCCAGATTGTGGTTGGCTCTACACTGCCCTTAAAAATTAACCCTCAGAAAACAAACAGGGTAAGGTGGGTGCCTGAGCCAGACTTGTGGTATTGGCACTACACTGCCCTGTATGTATGACCTGCAGAAGAACAGGCTTATATATTCTGACGCGGTCTATACTACCTTAAATCGATTTAGAAGTGGCCTGTCAGTGCCAGGACTCATACATATCACTACAGGCACTGCAGGGAAAATGAACGATCAGATGAAACTTCCTATAGAGAATTATTTTATTGTTGGGTTATTTGCCAAGATTGTTGATTTTAGAGAATGGCTTTTCATGATAAGACATTACACTAACTAATTTTGACTTATGAAGAAATTAAAATTTGGAATGTTCCGAACCAAAAATTTTTATCCCGAGCCCTAAAATCTCATTCTCTAACCTTGTAAGCATTCCATATCTGTAAATTTTAAATTAGGTTACAGGTTTTAGGGTGTTAACTTTCCTTTCAGCATTGCTCCAGGGCGTGTGTAGTTTCTGCTGTGGTGTCATTTCTGACGTGACCACTTGACGTCACTTCCAGTTTTTCTAGGTTACCCCATGTCAAACAAAGCGGAAGTGATGTCTGACATGATGTCAGGCTTTATGTCTGAGATCACATAGGACATAGGACACGTCAGACATTACACCAGATGTGATTCCACAGCAGGCCTGGTGCAAGGCCTGGAGCAATGTAGGACCTACAGCAATACAGAAAGGTTAAAACCCTTAACCCTAAACCCTGAATTGAATTCAGGGTAAGGATTAGGGTCTATATTTTCTTTGGCAAACTCATTTTAGGCTTACCTAAGCTTAGCACCATAAGGGTTCTAGCCAAAAGTTGGCCTCTGAGACAGAGCCACTCCTGTGACAGAGAAAGAGATGGAGTTACTGGACAAGAGTGTTCTTGCATAACTTGTGATGTGCACCAAGAGCCAATGCTAATCCACAGGAAAGGCTGTGAAGGCTGACCAAAACCACCAAAATCTCCAATCTAAACTACTGCTACAACAATGAACTGTGCCAAAGGTGACAGCAATTAATGTTTACAATATAAATTCACAAACTATCCTTTATGCTATATAAAAAGTGATTTTTTAAAATCAAAATGTCCAAATAGTTTCAAGTAGTATAATGTTGTACCGTGTTAGCCATAGAAAGTAGTAGAAGAGTGGAAGAAATCAGGTGATAACCCCTTTTTGGGTAACCCGAGTATATTTGATAGTGAGCTTTCGAGAGGACTAGCTCTCTTCTTCAGACATGATGTTATAACAACAAACTGAAAATACACGACCCTTTTTATACACAAAAGACCTGGAAACTTCAAAGGATCTTGAATTCCTTAAAAATAACAAAATGCAATATAAGTAGAGCAGTTATTTACAAACAGGTCAAGAAATAAACAGCTGGAAACTTGTGAGGCGTGACAGGAGGGATCAGTAATTATTTCTCTTATCTATTTGCAGTCAAAGGGGTATTTGTTGCTCTTACAGTTCACACATAGTTTGACATGAAGCTGTTATTTAATATTTAATCCATTTTGCAGGTTTTACATTTTGCATTAATTTATATTCCCATTCCTTCCTCTCCCTCTGAGTCTTAAAATGTCCCATTAAGACCGTAACCTGTAAATCTTCCATGGAGTGATTTTCTCCAGAGAAATATGCAGTCACTGGCAGATCTGTTCTGTTGTTAATGGTGAATCTGTGTGAGTTCATACGCTGGCTGGGTCTCTGCCCTGTTTCCCCCACATAAAGGCCTGTGGTCGGACATTGCACACACATAATCAGATACACCACATTGGAAGACCTGCAGGAAAATGTCCCCCTAATTCTGTGCACCTGCTGTGACTGTGGGACAGGTACACTGTCAGTGGTGTGGATGTGCCTGCAGGTCTTGCACCTGTTCTGCAGGCAGGGTGAGGTGCCATTTTCTGTTGGGGCCTTCAGGGCGCTCCGGACAATAATGCGCCGCAGGTTTGGTGGTTGCCGAAAGGAAAGGAGAGGGGGGACTGGGAATATTTCTTTGAGTCTGTTGTCCCTATGTAGCACAGGTTGAAGTTCCTTGGCAATCTTTCGTAGGATCTCCAGCTGTGGGTTGTAGGTGACAACTAGGGGCACTCGTTCTTCGTTCTAGGTCTCTTTGTATGTGAGCAGACTGTCTCTGTTGATGGCTGCTGCTTTGCTGATTTGGTTGTCTGTCAATTTTGGTTTGTATCCAAGTTTGAGAAATGTTGTCCACAGATCCAGGAGGGGCTAGTACAGGTATGCTATGTCGGAACAAATAGGATTGTACCATATAGCCTGGCGGTAGATGATGGATTGTTTTGTGTGCTTGGGGTGGAAGCTGTCATTCCTGAGGTAGGCCGTTCTGTCTGTGGGTTTGTGGTATACTGATGTGAGCAGCTGGTGGTCTTTAATGTGTATTAATGTGTATTTTGGTATCCAGAAAGTGGATTTTGTTCTCTGAATAGGTAAGCTTGAGGTTGATGGTGGGGTGAAAGTTATTGAAGTCATTATGGAATTGAATTAGGGCCTCCTCGCCCGCAGTCAAGATGACAATGATATCATCGATATAACAGAGGTACATCATGGGTTTGGGTGTGCATGTGTATAAATTTTGCTCCTTCCAGTACCACCATAAAGAGATTTGCATACTGGGGCGCACATCTGGATCCCATGGAAGTTCCCATTTGCTGTAGATACAGGTCTTCTCCAAAAGTGAAATAGTTGTGGCTGAGTATGAACTGGATGAGCTGTGTGACTGGTTTTGCTGGGAGGTTTAGTTTTTCCAGGTGTGTCCGACATGCTGCTACTCCATCCTTGTGGGGAATGTTTGTATACAAGGATTCTACAACCATGGTGGCCAAAATGGTGCCCTCAGGAAGTGAACCGAGGGCATTGAGTTTGTTAAGAAGGTCCGTGGTTTCCTGGATGTAGCTGGGAGTATCTTTGACCAGGGGTTTTAGGAGATTTTCCACCCAACCTGAGATATTCTCTGTCAGTGTCCCAATGCCCGAAATGAAAGGCCTCCCAGGGTTGCCATCTTGTCACGTACACACTCACCAGCACGTGACTGGGGGTCACTGTAATGGGGCTGCTTTATTTCCACTTACGCTCACCTCTCACTCAGGTAGCGAATCAAGCATAAATCACACCCCAAGACAGTTCCAGCACCCCAAGTTATCCGCTGCCACCACCTTCATTCAATAATCAAAAAGGAATCAGCCGGAAGGAATCTGATTCCTAACAGATATTCTAAAAACACGTAAAAATGCTTACAAGGCCACCTCACTGCTCTCCAGCAGCTACAAAAAAAATATACTCCTTCAAGGAAATGGATCCGTGCAGCAACAAGAATTCACGTATTAATGGTAACTTTAATATGAACGATTTACAATGCTTACATAAACAAATAGTTTCAAGATAATTCACATGTTTAGATACATCTGTAGCAAAATAAATGGTATACTCATAGTTTTCAATGTTAGCAAAGCTGTCCGTCACCTCCAGCAGCGTCTTATCATGTGACCACCACACAGGTGATGTGACCCGTGGTATCCAGGTAACAGTAGTGTATGGAGGAGCAGAACTTCACCAGTATTACTACCTCCAACAGCGTCTTATCATGTGACCATAACACAGGTCATGTGACCCCAGGTAACAGTAGTGTATGGAGGAGCAGAACTTCTCCAGTATTACTACCTCCAGCAGCGTCTTATCATGTGACCACCACACAGGTCATTTGACTCTCGGTATCCAGGTTACAGTAGTGTATGGAGGAGCAGACCTTCTCCAGTATTACTACCTCCAGCAGGGTCTGGTCATGTGACCACCACACAGGTCATGTGACCCGTGGTATCCAGGTAACAGTAGTGTATGGAGGAGCAGAACTTCTCCAGTATTACTACCTCCAGCAGCGTCTTATTATGTGACCACCACACAGGCCATGTGACCCTGGTATCCAAGGAACAGTAGAGTATGGAGGAGGCAGTTCCGGGCTTATCTTAAAACTTCATCCAAATATTAGCTACCTCCAGCAGCGTCTTATCATGTGACCACCACACAGGTCATGTGACTGGTATCCAGGTAACAGTAGTGTATGGAGGAGCAGAACTTCTCCAGTATTACTGCCTCCAGCATCGTCTTATCATGTGACCACCACCAGGTCATGTGACCCTGGTGTCCAGGTAACAGTAGTGTATGGAGGAGCAGTACGTCTCCCGTATTACCACCTCCAGCAGCATCTTATCATGTGACCACCACACAGGTCATGTGACCCTGGTATCCAGGTAACAGTAGTGTATGGAGGAGCAGAACTTCTCCAGTATTACTACCTCCAGCAGCGTCTTATTATGTCTGTCAGTGTCTGTGGAGAAGACGCCGCATATTTTTCTCCCTGTCTCACCTCTCTACTTTGTCTTACAGGTAACTTTATTAGCAAACACTACACAACTGTTTCTAACAGTTAACTTGATTAACAACAGGACATCACCTAATGAGGTAGCAGGTATACAAGTAACTACACACTGGGAAGAAGCTGCTGGAATAAACATATCATATTTATTACTCCACCATTATTCCTATTCAGTTCCCCCATAGATGTGTTATAACCCTGTTATTAACTGAATGTCCGGAGGTCACATGACTGACACCATGTTTACTCCATACAGTTACTCCATGGCAGCCATTACTCTGGACAGGAATGTGGGCTATACTATTTTTTTTTCTATTGCATTGGGATAAAGAGATCCAGGAGCAGAATTTTAAAACATGTATATTAGAAATAAGTATAATTTCCTATTATATACACGATAAATAAAAAAACAACATGGACTGCGCCTTTGATCTCATTCAGGACCACTGACCCTGCTGAGCACGCCTGAGGCTATTCATGTACAGTATTTGAATACACAGTAAATACAGTGCACCATTCCTTACGTCATTGAGGTCTGCTTTCAATTTACAGCCATAGGTTCAGTTGGTGCCACAGCACTCTCCAATTCAGCTGCCTTTAATCACATTCATCACATAACATTGGGACCACATTACAGAAACAGACAGCATAACAAAATCTCCATAATGCTAACATGTCAAACATCCCTGCACACATAAAAAGAGTACATCCATGCAGATATGTAAACTGTAGCCAAGAGACCAAATGCTTCTGCATAATGTCTGTAAAACTTACGTCTTGCAGTAAGATACATAGAAATAACTTATTCCTTTAGCCCAGATAAGTAACCAAAGCAAATAATCCCTGTACACTCATGTACGGCCATCACAACTTTACAGTATGGCCTCATGCACATTACACCACTGTATAAGTTCTCTAGGCATAATGTGATGGCCATAGAACTAAGTGGGGTACTTGTGTACTTACATGACCTTAAAAGGGTTGTCCTTTACTGACCAGCTAGGTACCTCCATAGAATGGAGTAAAATTGGTAAAAAAAATCCCTTAAAGGGGTTGTCTCACTGCATTGATTCAACATACATCAGTCCTGTTTACTGGCTTCTACTAGGTTGCAGTAGAAGCCAGGTCTGTAGCTATAGTAACCAGTGCTGGCAGCCTATCAGGAGAGATTGAACAGGTCTGTAGCTATAGTGACCAGTGCTGGCAGCCTATCAGGAGAGATCAAACAGGTCTGTAGCTATAGCGACCCGAGGAGCTGATGCAGCCCATACAAGAAGGGATAGCTAGGAATAGGTAGGACACCATTAATGGACACATATTGCAAAGTGACTTGTTTTTGCAAGATCTTTAACATAAATAGCAATCCTTGTAGTGAGACAACCCCTTTAACTATGGAACCAGCTCCGTTCCAGCACCGTTGTTGCTCTCAATGAATCCCATTGATGACATCATGTTCATTTCTCATGTAACCCTGTAGCCATTTACAGAATTCAATGGCCTCTTCAGGCTCAGGCTGGCCTATAGGGGAGCAGAGAAAACCCTTCAATGGACCTATGCATTTGAAGGGCCCCAGGGCATAATGGACCTCTAGACATGTCGGGCCCCTGGGCCTGCTGATCCCCTGAGCTTGGTGAGTCTGGAGCTGCTTTTTAATGATAAAGGCAAAGAAAGAAAGGCAGAAAGCAAGAGACATGTGCAGCATTTGCAGTCATGTACAGTAGCTGTAGGATAAGCCCTAAGAATAAACTCCACTGGTGGGCCCCAAGAAGCCCAGTCTGGCACTGGGTCTCATCCTGTAAGAAAAGCACTGAGGCCAAGGTTCAGTTGGAGTGTCATGCGACCAATGGTCATGATATCATTGGTGGCACTGGAAAGGAGCAATTTTAAATAGTAATTGTTTTTGCCTTCTCTTTCAGCCCTCCCGACCTGCTAATGGCTTTTTAATAGCATAGACAAGGTTAAGTGTGGATGATTTTATATTTACATTATACAATGACCTCAGGTTAGATTTACAACATGAAAGGGCTTTTCCTTAGACCTTGTAACTGGAAACCACGCTCAAAACTATATGTCATATTGGAAGTTGAGGGACGAGGTGAAGATACAGTCAATTATGGACATTTTACTATAAAATCTCTGTGTTAATGAGGTGCATGCAGTGATTGGCTTCTAGTAGCGCCTCCCTACAATACAGTGCGGTACTACATGTCCTGTACTGCTCTTACATGTATTAGTGAGGTGCATGCAGCGATTGGCGGTCTAGTAGCGCCTCTCTACAGTACGTGCGGCACTACATGTCCTGTACGCTTTTTACATGTATTATGGGGTGCATGCAGTGATTGGGGGTCTATAACGCCTCTCTACATTTACATGTGGTTGGTACTAATGTCCTGTATGCTTTACATGATTTGTGAGGTCATGCAGTGATTGGGGGTCTAGTGCGCCTCTCCAGTAAGTGCGGTACTAATGTCTGTATGCTTTACTGTATTATGAGGGGAGCATGATTGGGGGATTAGTGTCTCTCTACATACAGTGCGGTATAATGTCTTTTGTATGCTCTTCATGTATTATGAGGTGCATTTCAGTGATTGGTTGGTTATAGCGCTCTCACATTTTTCAGTGTGGTAATCATGTCCCGTACTGCTCTACATGTATTAGTGAGGTGCATGCAGCGATTGGGGGGTCTAGTAGCGCCTCTCTACAGTACAGTGGTATGCAAAAAGAGGAAAAAAGAGGGGGGCGCACAATAGTGTTATACTGTTATAACAAATTTAGGTATTGAAAAACAGTTGGATTTCTCATCCTTGGGGTGTTGCGCTTATAATATAGAGGCACAACACTTTGATGAAGCAAGGGGCTCTCTCGCGAAAACGCGTAAAAGGGATAATCTGTATGTTTTGTTTTTAATTTTGTTGAGAGTTAAAATCTTGCATTTTTTAAAAATAAATACTTTATTTTAATGTAAAAGCCTTTAGCTCGGGCTTTTTATTCTGAACGTGCGCCAGGTCCATTTTTTCTTTTTCATTGTCTACAGTACAGTGCGGCACTACATGTCCTGTACTGCCATGTTTTCTGTTTTACTACTTCCTGCCACAAGCAGGAAGTTGTGATACTGCCATCTTTGTACACACTAATGCATTGTATTACAATGCATTAGGCTGTATAAATGATTGCGCCCCCTAGTGGTGAAGTACCCTAGGGGGACTCAAAGTTAAAGTAAAAAAAAATGTTTTAAAGCATAAAAAATTAAAATAAAGGTTCAAATCACCCCCCTTTTGCCATTTTACAAATAAAAAAAAAAAGAAAAAGTTACACATATTTGGTATCGCCGCATCCAAAAAAGTCCGATCTATTAAAATATAACATAAATTCTCCTGTACGTTGAACGACATTGCAGAAACAAATTCCAAATGCCACAATTGGGGGGTTTGTCATGACCCTTAAATAATTGAATAAATTGTATCAAAAAAGTCCAATGTATTCCAAACTGGTAGCAATAAAAAGTACACTTCAGCCCGCAAAAAAATGCCGCCTCACTCAAGTCCATAGATTTTAGTACAAAAAGTTATTGGTCGCAGAAAATGGCGCCGCGCAGATTTCAAAAATAGAAAATGTTTGGAATTTTTTTCACAGTACCAAAACATAACGAAAACTGTACATGTTTGGGTTTTGCCGGATTCGTATCAATCTGTAGAATACAGAGAACACATAATATAGACCGAAGATTGAATGCCATAAAAGTAAAACACCCGCAAACATAGCACTTTTTTTTTTCACATTTTGCTCAACTTAGAATTTTTTTGTGGTTTCCCAGTATATTCTATGGGTCAGTGAATGACACCATTAAAAAGTACATCTTGTTCTGCAAAATAAAAGCCCTCATATGTCTATGTAGGTAGAAAAATAAAAAAGTTATGGATCTGGGAAAGCGGGAAGGGAAAAATAAATGTGAAAAAAAATAGGCTGTGGCGTTAAGGGGTTAAGATGACCCTGGTTTAGGCTGTGGGTGGTTTTACAGCAGTGACTGACATTTCAGCTCTGCTACTCCTAGTTGAATCTATTAAAGGGGCATCGGTGATGGAGAGTGTTTAACAGCAGGACCGAGCTCTAAGGGTAAGTTCACACGGCTTATTTTGGGGTGCATTTCACCACGTATTTCGCGCCGTTCTGCGCTTAATATGTGGAGAAATGCGCCCCATAATTACGGTAATCCATAGCTCTCATAGAACTATGGATAACGCCTCCTCTCCCCGGGCGTACAATACGATCGTATTGTACGAGCGGGGTGATAATTGACGTGTTAATTACTTGCGGCGAATATGCTCCACGAGTAATGAATGTCTATGGGGCCAGCGGGCTGCCGACTGCCCCCCACCCCGATGCCGCGGGAGTGCGTGCTGATCAGTGCGAATCCCAAATCACCCATAATTGTGGCGCGTACAGTACGGCCGCAATTATGCCGTGTGAACATACCCTAAGGGATTAAAGTTTCTCAGTAAGAAAGATAAAGCAGCTCCACCAGGAAGTGACCATTACCATCCTGGCCAGGGCTGTTAGATCAGAGAGAGGTGGTCAACAGCCTAGGAAACCTTCTGAAAACATGCAGGAGATAAGAACTGCTCTAACACTGAAATAAAACAAAATCAGAAAAGCAATGTAGTTGATTATAGTCTTTATTTACCTTTGCCTACACACTTAAAAGGATGTTCTGAGAAAAGAATCCTCCTCACCTTATGGACGTTCCCATTCACATGACAGGTGCAGGCAATCAAGGGTCACACGTGCACTTGAAAATTGTGGCCTGTGATTGGCTGCACCTGTCCCAAGAATGATGAATGTTCCCAACTACAACCAGGATGAACGGGACGGCCGCCGAGATGGAATGGGAGCTTCTAGGAGGTGAGTGTTTCTCTTCTTCTATTTTTCACAATGCCCCAACGGATCAATGCGCTTTCTGAACTCATTGAACTCCCCTTTAAATAAAAAAAATAGAAAAGTTACACATATTTGGTATCGCCGCATCCCAAAAAGTCTGATCTATTAAAATAGGAATAGTGATAGGAATACTTTTTTAAAGCTTGATACATCTGTAGAGGCTTCATGCCCCTTCACAGCCAAGTGTTTCAACTCCAGATCCTACATTAATGGTACCTCCTGGCACAGACCTACTTGTATTTATCTGAAAAAGCAGTAAAACCTAAGCCAGCAGATCTGACCCATAAACTAGCTCAGCTTTTATGCTCTTTGGGTCAATGTCTTATTTTCCGTCTGTTTATGTCTATCTACATTCTCTTTTTGATGTATGCCACCTCGAAGGTTTTGATCAAAGCATGTTTGCAGGTCTACAGACGACCCTCCAGCAGACACGAATGGTTCCAGGAGTCACACTCACATTTACTTCTCATGTCTGTCTTACATTAGTCTTAAAATCCAGCTCTGCTAATGAAGCACTTAATCCATCAGTTCTGATAAGATAATGTGTCATCACCTTTGTTATGTGGTGTAGAGCAAGTCATGCTGAAAAAATGCTTTAAAAACCTCTCCAGAGCCACAGAGCCAGGAATGTTAACCTCTGAAGCCTCTGGGTAAACTTAAAAAGCAGCCGGTTCAGGTTACAAAATCCCATCCTGGCAGGTTTTGAGAAATTGCATGAGTAATGTTAGCAGGGGAGAGCACAAGGAACTTGGCAGGGGGAAAGACTGGCAGTTCTTCTTGACTTCTGAGCAAATAACTTTATTCACCTATAAACTGAGGCTTTCACACAAAAGGATCCACTTAGAAAGGTGTGAATAAAGGCGTGAGGCATCTTAGTCATTCTGAGTCTCCCTGGAATCATCCTGTGTCTGGTCTTGAAACAACGGACGTCTTGTTTGTTGCCCCACTGTCTAAATAGAACAAGAAAAATCGTAACTGGTCCCAAGTCTTTGAGCCCAGCCGCAGCCATGGCAGCATTACTAGATGCCCATGCTGTCACCATGGTACTTAATGGCGCACTTTGGTTTATATAAATGAATCTTAATATGATTTATTATCTTAGACAAATTTGAATGTAAAGATCTGCAGCTTTCTAATTTACTATAGGGGAGATTTACTTAAAGGGGTTTTACCCCCATAGACTTTGATGGCGTATCACTAAGTTATGCCATCATTGTCTAATAGGTGCGGGTTCCACCTCTGAACCTGTACCTATTTCAGGACTGGGCCCCTGAAAGTTACAGAGCAGACTGGAGAGCCGGCCGTGCTTGAACACGGCTCTCTATTCTGTTCTATGGGAGTTCCGAGCAGAACCGAACACACTGCTGTACTCGGAATCCCTATAGAACAGAATGGAGAGTTGTGCGCAAGCATGGCTGGCTCTCCAGTCTGCTCTGCATAATAAAGAAAAAGTCACAAGTTTTTGTATAAAATAAGCGTGTGCCAAAATTTGTAGCTTTTTTGGGCAGATATTCCACCTTTTAGGTTTTCAATTAGTTAATATTTTTAAGATCACTTCTGGCCGTTAATAAATAGTGATTCTTTTGATCCAGTGCAGCCTTTAGGCCCAGTTCAAATCTGTGTCAGAGGTTCCATTTGGAGACTAAGGCCGTGTTCACACGGCTTATTCCCGACGGATTTGTGAGCCGTACTGAGCTCACAAATCCGTCGGGAATAAGGGGCGGGACGGGGGCGGGGCCGGAGCGCGGCGGGGGCGCCGCTCCTGGCCCCATAGACAATGCATTGTTTACGGCGCGTACGCGCCGTAAATAATGTGCATGTCACTTTCTCCCCCCGCGGCGGATTCGCCGAGCGGGGAGGAGCGACGGAATCCACTGTTCTCTATGAGAGCAGTGGATTACCGTAATGACTCCGACGGATTGGCGCCATACTGAAGCGCAAATCCGGCGCGCAGTACGGCGCCAATCCGCGGCAAAATAAGCAGTGTGAACGAGGCCTAAGGGTATGTTCACACGGCATAAATACGGTGCGCATTTCGCTGCAAATTTGCGCTTTAAATGCGGCAAGATGCACACCACAATTACGATAATCCACAGTTCTCATAGAGAACATTGTACGTGCGGGGAGATAAGTGACATGTCAATTACTTGCGGCCATTACGCCATGTCTCTGATCAGTACGACTCCAAAATCACCCGATGTATTGCGGCGTGTACTGTACGCACCGCAATTACGTCTGTCATCATACCCTAAGGGCAACATGTACTATATGTACGAGGCTGCGCCTGAAGTCTGGCGTCTTTCTAGCCAAAAAACTGGCGCTGTACTGTTTGCTATGTTTTTAATCAGGCGCACTCCAATATTAGGTGCATTATAAAGCGTCCACGGTACTTTGCAATGCACCTGAGATCGGGGGCGTGCGGGAGGCTTCGCACTACAACCGTACGGAGCTATACATGTATGCCTTTTTATTGGCAATCCAGGCACATTACTGCTGGAACAGGTAGAGCACTTTAAAAGGGGTTTACCTGAGCCAGAAATGTCGTTTTTTTAGCTAGAAAATGCTAAATCTATGACCCGCAGTAGAACAGGTTCATAGATTCAGGCACATTCTACACTACAAATGCACGCAATAAAAATGGCACCTGGGCGCCAAAAGTCATACATGTCACCCTAAGTCAAAGATTCTGTCAAAAATTTCAGAAAAATAGCACCACACAATGTTATTTTTTCCTCTTAAAATGATGGACACCATGATGGAAACCAAATGGACCCCACTGACTACCTACACTGGTCTGGATCTGGTGAACCTGGCATAATACATAATACTTCTCAAAGCTTAGGGTTTGTTCCATTTGTAACTAGTATAGACAATCCTTAGGCTATGTTCACTGAGCTTATTTCGGGGCGTATTTACGTCCGCAAATACGTCCCGAAATACGTTTCAAATAATGAACAATTAGATTAGCATTGATTCCAATGTAAAATACGCCTCGTCGTTCACACGAGGCGTATTTTCGCGACGTATTTGCGGGCGTAAATACGTCCGTAAATACGATCGTAAAATTTAGTCCCCTGTCACTTATTGAGGTGTATTTCGCAACATAAATCCCCATAGTAAAGAATGGGGAATGTATTTACGACGCGAAATACGCGCCACACTATGTGACATGTATTTGAAACGTATTTTGGGACGTATTTGCGGACGTAAATACGTCCGTAAATACGCCCCGAAATAAGCCGTGTGAACATAGCCATAAGATAAACTAATGCATTTTATCCACATTGATACAAAGTAGTAAACTTGATAGGAAAGAGACTTGAGTTGCTGATGTATTTAGCTCACAGGGAATTTTTAGACTGGTTAGGCTGGATTCACACCGCTTTAATGTGACCTGTTTGCAAATACTTCAAGAAAGATCTCAATGCATATATCAAATGGATCCATAGGTTCTGAATCACTGAATAGAGACCAAGTAAGTGTCTTTTTAGTCTCTGGCTGGTATAAAGCAGATGGTGCCATTTCACACAGACGCTTTCAGTAAAAAATCTGTGCCACTCTGTATACATTATTTTTTTTAAATGTGTGACAGATGCCACTAAATTTAACATATTTGTACAAGGTGACCTTTGGGTTAGCCTTTCGACTGAAACATGGGATGCACAGTCCATTATGTAGTGTGAATGGAGACTTACAGCAGTAGCTTTGAAGACTATGCAATCACAAAAGGAGCTGTCATAGGTAGCAGAGATGCTAATTTGACTTAGGATGTAGAAATTCAAGCCTCTAGACTTTTTTTTACTTCACCTACCCATGACTAGTGTTGCTTAAATCTGTCCCTTTTTGGTTCGACATCAATTTAACCAAACTTGTGAGAAGAAAAGTTCAGGTTTGGAATGTCAACAAATTTTTTCATTCTGACCTTTTTCTTTTTTTTTTTTACTGGGTTCCATTGGGTTAACCTATTTGTCCCCCAGTGCTTCTAGTCTAGCAGTGCTGCCACTTTGATGTTACTCCTTCGTCCAACATCAGCAACTCTAATGAGACATTGGACTGGAAATGACGGGTTTTACTACTGTTTTTTTTTTTTTTTTTTGATTGGTAAAAAGGCCTAGATCAAATGTTTTCCTATAGGAAAATATGAAGTTATATATAATGTACAATTGTTTAGATTTTTTTTTGGGGACTTTGAGTCCATTTTTGTAGCTTGCTGATATAAATTCAGTAAAAAAAATTTGCTTTTTAGTCGGAGGCCATATTTATGAATTCTCTACAGCACCTTTTTTCTACAAATACAATTTTTTTTCCTGAAAACATAGGCAATGCTGCACAGTTCTTCAAAATGCAACTCATTTATCAAACTTTTTTGACACTTTTCTACGAAAAACAAAATCAGGTTTTCCCTGGTGTTGTGACCTGCCGTTAGATTAATGTGGTGCATACTGGTGTGGAGGAGAGACTATGGACAACATGTAGGAACCTGGCGCTGACTTGCTAGTTCTATCTCTGATTTTAAGTGTAGGAACTGACAGTATGTATGAAAGAGTCTCACAATCTATGTGCCAAATATTGGTAGAGTATAAGCACAATAATTTGTCTCAGCCATGACACTTTGAAACTGATATGGATTTGTATGACAGTTTTGCACCAAACGTTGATGCCTTTCTGGGTCATTGTATGATTCTGTTGCGACACCCCCTGTCATCTTTGGCACATTCAAAAGTGTTGTATCTGTAGCAGATTCCACCAAGTTTTGTCATTCTTTGGTGCATACATCTATAGAACAGAGCTACGACAGTTTGTATGGCTTGAAGCAAGCCAAAAAAATGCTGCGTCCCCATTCATACATGTCGCCCTATGCATATAAGGCTGGGTCTCTTCGGTGGTTTTCACATCATTATTCTTTGTAGGTTTCATACAGGTCAACACGGGTCAAAAACATTGTGCAAACAGCCATAGGCATCAGAAGTTCCTGTTGAAGCCTAGATCACCTAGATGGCACCACATTCATTTCATGACAGACATCAATGGCGTCCAATAGACCCCATTGACTACAATGGGATCCGTAGGGTTTCCGTTTTAGTGTCTGTCATTTTAACAGAGAAAATATCGCTGCTGCTCTGTTATTTTTTCCATCATTTTGGACTAAATCTGCAATGCTGGTTCCAATGAAACGCAGATGACGCAGATGTGAGAACTATTGGAGAACTATTAGCCCTTCATTTACCTTTCCCATTTGTTCTGAGTCCACTTCTGGCTTAAAAAAAACTTAATGCAAAACTGCTACAAAAATTGCCAGTAAAATCCTAAAAATTGGGAGTTTACACATTGATTTATTAAAAGGGCAAAAATGCAACTCACTTTTTTCTGAGCCAATGCCAGAAGTGGCTTTAAAAAGAATTGGAAATATAAAGTTAGGACCAATGTTATTCCTTCTTGCAGGATTCATTTTGAGTTTTTGGCTCAAAAAGCTTCAGTGGGATTTCCCCCAAAAAACTATGGGCCACATGTATGAACCTGTTTAGGTCTAAAACTCACTTTTTTGCCCATAGGTTATTATGGGCAAAAGAGTGAGTTTTAGACCTAAACAATTTCATGCATGTGGCCCTATGTGTGAAACTATGCTTAGAAAACCCCCCCCAACTGTGGTATGTTCACACAATGGAGCTTTCCATCTAAAAAATCTGACATGTAATCCATGGCAGAAATCTGAGGTGATACACCCCTCCTCCACCCAATTCCTGCCCTGGACTTTCACATTCTAGGGGTGGTTTTTGCAGTGGGACTATTCCACATCTTGGATATCTAAAGTGGAAACCAACGTGATCCAACATCAAAAAATTGAGTATGAACTATGCTTCCCATTGAAAACAGAATGAAGATGGTGGAATCTGTGTTGGAATCCACCTCAGAAAGGGGAAGATCTCTCCTTGAGGAGAGCACTGAACGAACGGCTTGTAGAGTTATGTTTTGCCTTTTCGTCCTCTACTTAGCATCTGCATATCACAAGGCATTATGGGAAAGGGGCTGAGAAGCCTAAAGGGCTCTCTGATGGATGTAAAAAAATCCTCAATTTGCTTTTGACCCACCGAGTCTTGAGAAAGCAAAAAGGATTTTAACCAAGTCAGCATCTCTCATCTGCAGACAACGCTGTTTCGGGATTTTTGTCCCTCATTAGTGCAGAGCAGAGCGATACTGGCTGGCAGTGTGGGAGGCATTGAGTGGCTCAGAAAGAATCCACCTGAAATCCACATGGGAACATATGCAATCCTCAGGTTCTTCAACTTTGACTTCGGGAGCGGTTTGGTTTGGTACATTTCTCTAATGTGAAGAAGGTCTATGGTGGTTGACTCTCTGGCTGTCCTCCCATGCCACCTGGGATCCAGTGACTTCAGCAGCCCTCATCGTCTATAACTTCTCTCAGTAAAAATGAGCTGATGTTGCCCATTCTATTTATATACACATGATGCAAGAGTAAAACAGCATACATAATACGATCTCCCATGTGGACCTCAAACAAGTCATTCCAGAAGCAGAAATCTTGTCTTCTGACATTGCATCTGCGAGCACAGTGTTTATGGAAAACCAGGGCAAACCAGGACAATCCTACATGTCTTCTGTCATTTCTTTGGCCTTTTGTATAGTCAGAAAGTTGGAAGAGGCCAAATATAGTTTTTTCTTTTGTCGGTTCCTAAGTTCATGGTAAGAGAAACATGACTAGTTTATTCGAGGTCGCTCCGATTGTTAGTAGTAAAATAGGACAAGACATGGAAAGGCAGAGTGGACACAAGTTTGACATCCGCTCATCCGAATACTACAAGAAACCAATTCTTCTTAAGTAACTGACACACGTCTAATGTTTCCGTCATAGCCATGGACAAATTCTGCTCGTGCGCAAAATACTATCGTTCCAGCGACAGAAAAGCCCAATGCATTGAGAGCACACGACCTTTTCTGAAGATTTACATTGACTACAATGAAATATCGCCTGCAGCAGTCTTCTTCGTCCAAACAACGTTTCCAGAAATTCACAAACCTTTTCCTGGAAATGTCCACTAGTTTTTACCTGTTTCCATCCTAATCAGCCTGTAGCTATGATTTATTCATACTTCATTGACAAGCTTCATGGTAAATGTTGCAATCCTGGATATTGGTTAACCTTGGATATGGCAACAGTTTCTGCTTATGTTACACATTTCTCTATAGCATTGATACATGAAATGATTAATGAGCATGGAGGAAAAAATAATGTTTTTGCACTAATTATTTTACCCTGATTCAATACAAGTATGTACACCGATCAGCCATAACATTAAAAGCAGAGGTGATGTGAATAATATGGATTATCTTGTCACAGTGCTGCCTGCCATGGGTGGGGCCAGGTTAAAGGGATTGTCTCACTACAAGGATTGCTTTTTATGTTAAAGATCTTGCAAAAACAAGTCACTTTACAATGTGTCCATTAACAGTGTCCTACCTATTCCTAGATATCCCCTCTTGTATGGGCTGCATCAGCTCCTTGGGTCGCTATAGCTACAGACCTGTTCAATCTCTCCTGATAGGCTGCCAGCACTGGTTGCTATAGCTACAGACCTGGCTTCTACTGTAGCCTAGTGGAAGCCAGTAAACACGCCCCTGAATTCAAAATGAAACAAAGAAAACAGAACAAATCAATGTAGTGAGACAACACCTTTAAGCAGCAGTCAGTTCTCAAAGATGAAAGCAAGAAAAAAATGGTCAGGCTTAAAAACCTGAGTAACTTTGTCTAAGCCAGATTGTGATGCTGGACAACTGTGTCAGAGCACCCCCAAAACGACAGGTCTTGTGGGTTATGTAGCTGTAGTACTTGAAGGGATTTTGCCACCAAGTAGAATTGACGTGGGAAGCTTGCAAATGAAATAATAAACATTTTCACCATTATTAAAGATTATCTACCATTTTTGTTTTAGCTGCTCCCTCAGAGATCCATTGTATACAGCTAGTCTCCAAGGGATACAACCTGGGCTGAGAGCTCCTCAGTCTTGCCGCACATGCACAGACATCACCTCTCCTCTCAGGCAGCTATTGTCAGTCTATTCCATGCTTAGTAATCACACAGTCACTGCTGAGTGAATGCTCAACCCCAGGTGCTGTCATTCTACTCCCGTCCTCTGTACTCCTTAGTAATTAGTCAAACTGCAAATAAATAAAAAGAAACCTCAATCTGGTTTGTGCATTGAGACCAAAAAAAAAATCTATGCTTGGCTCCTGCAAGGATTTGAACCTAGTACCCTTATGCTGTGAGGCAAAAGTTTGAACCAGTGAGCTACATTGTAACTACTCTCAGTTCTTTACATAAACAGACCTTTCATTGACAAGAGTGAGCACACTGTGGAGAGAGGCCTGGTGATGTCATCCTGCTGGGTAACATGATATGCAATTCAAACAAATCCTACACGCCGCCTTCTGAAGAGAGGAATAGAGGACATGAAATGCCTTTGTGGCAAAACCCCTTTAATACAAGTGGTTCAGGCAAGGACATCAGGTGAATCAGAGTCATGGCTCATTGATGCTTCGCTAATTCATGGAGGCTCCACCTCATAATTTACATGACTTAAAGGGGTTGTTCCAAGGTAGACACGACTGGTCTGGACCTCTCCCTGGACTATCTGAAGATCTGTAATTAGTTTTAACCATAGAACTTGATTTGCATGGTGCAAATAAAATCCAGTAGGTTATGCTGAGATCCTAATGGTTTCATGCTCCACAATTCTGTCTATTTATCACCAACACAAACCCCATGGTGATACTTGGGCATTAGGAGTTAGTGTGCATTGGTGATCTTGCTCCCGATGCCTGGAAACCTGAAAAAGATGGTGTGGAGGCCCTGGAGTTGAAGAGGGCCCAGATGTGGGAGCGGTAAGTAAATGCCTGTCTGGTCTAGGGTCTACATTTTAAATTTTTGGATATGGTCTAGAGTCTGTATTTATATAAATGGGTATTCTCATTATATTGATTAGCTTTTAACTTGTAGGTAAAAGTAAATAAAGATTATTACCGAATACATTGCTGATCTGATATTGTTTCTCTTTAGAGTTAGGAGCAAATCTTCTCTCATTCTTTTGTACGTTTCCCTAGTTACTGACCACCTCTCCTTGCTCTTACAAGCTGAATCAGCAGTCTGGATGATGACTCACTCCCTGCTGTGTTCCTTATCTTGAAATACATTTACATTAATTACTGACAAGCTTTATCCCTTTAGAAGTATGTGCTGTTTAAAAACCTCCTGCACTCATTCCACTGTAACAGAATCAGCTAGGAATAGAGGAACTGAAATGCCAGTCACTGCTATAGCACCACCCAAAGCCTGAGCAGGAAGTGCGAGTCTGAAGCTGTATGGTGAGAAAACCCCTCTTCAGGTCTGATCTGAGGTCTGAAGGAATTGGGTATCTGTTCTGGGGTATGAATAGTCCCAGTGGTCTGGTGTAGGGTCTGAAATAGCTTACAGGTCTGGTGAAGTTTGAATTAATGTAGGGGGCAGATCCGAAGTCGGAATTCATTCTTCAGATTTGAAGTTTTCATTATTTTATCTGCTCTGGGTTCTGTGTTAGTTTTGGGCATCTGGTTTGAGGTCTGTATTTATTTATGGGTTTAGTTTGTGGTCTGATTTTATTCAGGACTTTGGTCTGAGGCCTGTATTAGGTTATGGCTTTGGTTCGAATTTTCTTTATGGTCTTCGTTTGAAAGTCAAATTAATTTTCTGGTCCAATCTGGGGTTTGATCATCTGTTGCCCTGATTCTACATTTATGTGACTGATTGTATGTGTGGTACTGTTGTTTGAATTATTCCTGGAAGCAACACATCAAAACAGAGGGTCAACCAGTTAGCAAAGCAAAATTAGAATTAGAGCATGCCAGCACAAACAGCAGCACAGAGGGAGAAAGAGCTTGATAACAATGAATATGATTGGCTTCCGAGTGGGGTGCCTTTGTCTCACCTGTTCTGCCTCCATACTTTATTAGATAAGAGGAGAAGAGAAGACCTATGCTACTGGCACTGGACACAGAGGGACAGGGAATCCTCCAGGATTTGGAAGAGCAGAATGGCCTTTCATGCAGTTGGATAGATATAAAAAGGCGAAGAATGAAGAGAAAGTTCAAACCACTGATAGTAATTACCAGTAGGTGAGCAAAGTGATCATGATGATAAAGGGGTTGTGGTGACTGAAAGGGGTTTCCTGCCACAAACATTAATGGTATATAGATAGGATATGCCATTAGTTTGATAGGTGTTGATTCTACTTCTGGGGCCCGCACCTGTTTGAGAACGGGCCCAACCACTTCTCCATTCAAAATGTAGCAGTTTTGGAGCTAGATCTCAAGATAGGTGTGGGTCCTAGAGGTAGGACCCGCACCTATCAAACATTAATGGTATATCCTATCCATATGCTATCAATGCTGGTGGTGGGAAACCCCTTTAAGGAACAACTCTCAGATATATAACAGATGTCTGCTACCGCTCCACATGTACCGACAAACACAGGTAGATAAACATAAGAGAGAAAAATTTCAGCCTCTGTTACCAGCTCACTGGATCCAGGTGGAGTAATGGTGCAAAACACTCAGGACACGCTAAACTTTTGAGCGCTTTATGTTTACATCAGAACATCATAAGGACAACACATTTCACGTGTGGAGAAGACACTTCATCAGGTCTTTCATCATGATCTCCATGCATGAAACACGTTGTCCTTATAATATCCTAATGAAGAGATAAAGGGCGTCATGTATGTACGAGGCTGCACCAGGAGTCTGGTGTCTATTCAGCTCGAAAACCAGCACAGCCCTGTTCGCTACATTTTTAACCAGGCGCACTACAATATCAGACACATTGCAGAGCGCCTGCAGCACTTTGTATTGCGCCTGAGATCGGGGGCGTGCTGGAGGTGGGGCGCACTACAACCGTACGAAGTTACACATTTATGACTGATTATCAGCAAACCCAGGTGCATTACTGCTGGAACAGGTAAACCACTTTTAAAGTGGTTTACCTGAGCCAGAAGTGTCGCTTTGTAGCTAGAAAGCGCTAAATCTATGACCCGCAGTAGAATAGGTTCATAGATTCAGGCACATTCTACGCTACTAATGCGCACACAAAAAATGGCGTCTGGGCGGCAAAAAACATACATGTTATAAAGTGTTCAGCAGTTTTGATTGGCCCAGTTTCCTGAAGTGTCTTGCTCCATTGGGATTCACAGAGATGGTAATAGAGGTGGTAGTTTTTTTTAGGTGTTGGAGGAGGGCAGAATAAACAGAAAACTTATGAACATCAATGGCTGGATATCTGCTCCCCCCATAGCTGCCTCTAGTAGTTATTGTAGTGATGTATGAATAGCAGTACATGTTTTCTTTGGTCCATAAAGAGGAGAAGTGTGTTATCCTTACATCAAATGACATTATCTGTCATATTTACATATGTTAATCTGTAATGTGCTGGTCTCGTTACAGAACTTCTATACAACTACAGACATAGCAAAGTTTAACCTGACCATGATATCACAGCTTTTTGCATTATCTGTTTTTAGATTACAACAAAAAACGACTGTAAAGCATGAAAAATGGGAGCTAACTTTCTGTGTAATGCTATCATGTTGCATTATCTGTTAAGTTTATCTTTGCTACATCTTGTAAACTGAATACTGATTGCTCAGGCTGTGACATATAAGGCCTTGTCCCCACGGCAGGTTTTACGTATGGTTTACGGTTTTGAAAGCCGTCTGTAAACCGGCTGTCAAACTTTATCACGGACCTCTATGGAAAATCCGTACAGTGGTCACCACTACACGGATTTTCCGCCCGACGGCTTTTTCGCCCGCCGGCGGTTTGAAAAACATTGAACATGTTCATCCTTCCGCCTGGTTTTCGGGCCAAACATGAACAGGTCAATGCGAAGGGGGAGGGCTTTTCTCCGCAAAACGGCTGCAAAACAGTGCAAATACTGGATAATCCGACCAGTATTTGCTCTGTGCTGTGTAAACGGCCCCTAAAATGGGGGCATAGCTATAGGGGATGCAGAGGTAACAGTTGCATGGGGACAGTTGGTTAAGGGGGCTCAAAGGGGTCCATGCCACATAGGAGGAAAATAGTATTATAAATTGCTCATAATAGCTGGGGACCCACGAAAAAGGAAAAAGTTTTAGCATCTTCTACAGCTTAATAAGGAATGCAGAGAGAGCATTGTTCCTATACCGTAAATCTATACATTATATACAACACCTACAGCTTTAACCTCGACAATAGTTCCCATTCATAAAGAAGTCATAGTATACAATGTACTCTCTGCAGTACGGTACCTTTGGAAGGGTTCGCTCCAGGCTGCTTGATGGCCGTCTGCGTCGTTCTCACCTGCTGCTGCTTCTTAACCAGACTTCCTTCACTGCCGGCTCTCAGAATCTTTTCTCCTAAGCTGATTTTTTTTGATCTGCTGTTAAAATCTTCAATCCTACTCACAGGCAGCTTAGACGTTACGTTAGCCGACATGGGCCTGGCCAAACGAGATGGCTTGGACATTCTTAATGGGACACGGTAAATTTCCACAAAGCCAGAAGAAAATTAAGATCCTTTTCAGTTGGGCATAGTTTGCAGTTAAAGGAGAACACAGGGATTTCTCTGATGCACCTTGTGCTGCGAAGACAGAACTGCTGAGAGCTGCAAATTTAATCAGTCTATGGGTAGTGAGCAGTCAGACAGGCGCTTTATCAGACCTGTGGAATGTAAATGTGCCCTGGGACCAGGCTTATGGCTCCTCTGCAGCGGTGCACAGATGCTGCTGCTGCTGCGGAGTGTGCGACTGGGCGAGAATCTGCGGCATGCTCAGACTAGAGCTGACCATCGTTGTAAACTAACAGGAATTTGTCAATGCCCAACCCACTCAGGTAAACTTCAGCCACACAATACAGATGTGTACTCTGCTTTACAAAGAATGTGGAGCAGATTCCAGATGGTCTACTGACTCCTCTTGTTCAGTGCAAAAATATAAATATTGGTATAAGATACAGTACTACGTGAAAGTTTAAGGCAGGCGTGGAAAGAAATGCTGTGTAGTAAGAACGCTTTCAGAAATAGAAGTGATAATAGTTTATTTTGATTAATAAAATACGAAGTGAATGAACAAATCAGTGGTGTGACCACCTTTTGGAGTCCTGGAAGTGATGGCCCCACAGAGCCCTGATCTCATCATCATCATTACATGAAGAGATAGAAGGATCTGAGCTGCTACATCCACAGGAGATCTGTGCTTACTTCTGCAGGATGTTTGGAACAACCTCCCTTCCAAGTTCCTTCACTGAGTACAAGTAGCTAGAGGAACTGAGGGTGTTTTGAATGCAAACCTAATGGGTGGTCACATCAAATACTGAATTGATTTTGATTTCTCTTTTGTTTATTCACTAAACATTTTGTTAATTGATAAAAGTAAACTATTAAAAGGGTTTTTCCCCATTTCGGCTATTTCACAGAACCTGCTCTTCACAGCCAGCTTCAGGCTCCCGCTTCCTGTTCAGACTCCGCAGCAGTGACTGACATTTCAGCTCTGCTATTGCTAGCTGAGCCTGTTAGGGCATGTCCCCACGGCACGGGTTTTCGGCCGGTTTTTCAGACAGTTTGCGGTTTTGCAGTCTGTCTGAAAACCCGCCCACAAACGAGCACAACGGGACCCTATGGAAAACCCGTGCAGCAGTCCCCTCTGCACGGGTTTTCCGCCCGGCGTTTTATCTGCCCGGCGGTTTTTCCACCCACGGGCCGCCCGAAACAGATTGAACATGCACATTCTTCCGTCCGGTTTTCGGATGGGATACGTGCATGTCAATATGAAGGGGGAGGGCTTTTCTCCGCTCATCACGGAGAAAAGCCGCCCCCCCTCCCCCGCGGCACACAAACCAGACAAATACCGCCCTCTTGAGCGGAGGCTCTCGAAACGTTGCATCCAGAGTGCACAGCTGGTTGTCCAAGCAGCTCCTAACTACTGTGTTTGCAGCGTTACATTTCAGGTAATGTCGTTGCCATATACATACATGCCAGAAGATTTTTAACTTAAAGGGTTGTCTCACTACAAGGATCGCTTTTTATGTTAAAGATCTTGCAAAAACAAGTCACTTTGCAATATATGTCCATTAACAGTGTCCTACCTATTCTGAGATAGCCCCTCTTGTGTGGGCTGCATCAGGTCCTCAGGATGCTATAGCTACAGACCTGTTTGATCTATCCTGATAGGCTGCCAGCACTTGTTGCTATAGCTACAGACCTGGCTTCTACTGCAGCCTAGTAGAAGCCAGTAAACACGCCCTTGAATTCAAAATGAAAGCAAGAAAACAGGACTGAGGTAAATGTAGTGAGACAACCGCTTTAATGTTGGATATGAAGATACGTTTGTTACGTTGTTTTCATACATTAATAAATATGGACTAAGCCATAGAGCTGGAAATTGGTTCCTTTTTCACTATATAAGAAGCAGAAGGCAATATGGGGAAGAGGAAAACCGAGTAAGGAACCTGGGCATGTTATATATTTAACGTATGTGTAGCGGTGAAGGTGCATGGAAATGAGTTCACAGCATGAAATTACCTGACCATCTTGGCCCGGGCTGTAAGAACAGAGAGAGGTGGTCAGCAGCCTAGTAACTTTCTGTAAACAAACAGGGAATAAGATCTGCTCCAACTCCAAAAGAAAGCAAAATCAGAACAACAATGTATTTGGTAATAGCTATTATTTACATTTGTCTACATGTTTGAAGCAAATCAATGTGATGGAAATACCCCTTTAGGGGTATGTTCACATGTCGTCTTATGAGGCGTACCTGTGCACGCCGCACGACGCTGTGTGTTTAGAATAACGCACTGATTAGCATGTTCTTCTAAATCGCGTATACGCCGGAAAAAAAGTCACTTCTTTCCGCAGGTGTCCAATATGCAGCGGGGAAGATGGCAGGTAATCATAATTACAGGGCATATTTTGGGGCGCATTGCAGCACAATTACGCTCCGAAATACGTCCTGAAAAATGCCATGTGAACATAACCTAACACTTTCTTACTTTGCTATATTTTTCCACACTTGACAAAAACTTTAGAGCAATACTGTCCATACTGGATGAAAAAGTCATATGAAATAGTTAAAGGGGTGTTCCAGGACCTATCCATGCTCATGCATCCGATAGAGTATGAGTAAAAATAGAAACTAAACCTCATACTTACCTCTTGTACGGTCTCCTTCACTCCCGGTTGCCGGTCCGTTCATCCCGGCTGAAGCAGTGAACGTTCATCGTTCACATGACAGTTCCAACCATTTACAGGTCACAACGTCACATGCACGTGACCTCTCTGGTCTGTAATTGACTGGAGCGGCAGCCGGGAGTGAAGAAGAACGTCCAGGAGGTAAGAATGAGGTTTAGTTTCAATTTTTCTCCTACCCCAAAGGGCGAACAAGCGAGCATTGATTGGCCCCGGAACACCCCTTTGAAACTTCTACCTTGTATATTATGACACATGTATAATAGTTCTTTAACTCCTAGGCTATTATTTCTGGCACTGTTCCTTTTCTGGACTGTTAGGAACAAATACTTTCCATAGACATGACTGTAACATCACCCCCAGCTCTGATTGTTAAGATTTGAGATCGGACAACTCGCAGAGTACAACTATTCACCATGTGTTCCCCTCAGGGGAGCCAACTGTCCCTAATTTCACAGACAGTCTATAATAATAAAATCATTGTTAAGCAATGACGGTTTTAGAAAGCAGATGTGTTTGTGATTATCTTGACAGAGGAGAAGCTTGTGCAGGTTATTGTGTTTGTAATTGTTCCATGGCTTACAGTAAGAGCTGCTAATGTCTTCATATAAGTATCTGAGCTATAAGCAGGTATCACATCCATTGGGATTTTACAGTCCGCTTGCAAAACATTTGATTGATTTTTACAAAAACAATTGAAAGGTAGGGTTGGCAGTGGAAATTATCGCATATTGATAACATGCTACTTGGGCATGGTCAACAGTGGGGCTCACAATTGGATTTTTTTGTAATATATTTTATAATGTATCTTATTAGAGATGCTTCTTTCTCCACTTATACGGCTGCTTTTCTTCTATCCCTTCATCCCAGACTCATCAGTCACTCTGGAAAAACTGGGTTTCCCAGGTAATGTTTATAAAATATATTTAAGCTACTGGTGCCATATATTATATATATATATAATAATATATATAAATATATATTATATTTATATATTATATATATATATATATTATTATACATATATATTATTGTAACGACTTGCTCTCATCTGGATGCCCTCCTGGGCCGTCCTGGGGGTCCTTTAGCTCACGGATCGCCGCTTTGGTTAAACAGATGGCACTCCGACTGCAGGATTCCAGTTTAAACTTGGCCTCAGCCAGCTTTTATTGAGGCACAGATATTACAAGCAGACAAAAAAAACCATACAAAATAAACCTCGGTCGTCTGGCCACTTACTAATACGTTGTCGAGAACCCTCTCTAACGTGATCTGGACCTACCGTCCAGTATCACAAAAAACCACATTGCTGGCAGCGTCTCCTGCCAGCCTCCACTGGC
The DNA here is from genome assembly GCA_025379985.1 of Phyllomedusa bahiana. Taxonomy (NCBI): domain Eukaryota; kingdom Metazoa; phylum Chordata; class Amphibia; order Anura; family Hylidae; genus Phyllomedusa; species Phyllomedusa bahiana. Next base: position 26,072 of record JAODAL010020538.1, read on the forward strand.
CTCAGGCTCTTCCACAGCCTTGGGGAATTAGAGCCCTCTCCGCTCTACTGTCGCTTCCTGCTCCAGGTAGCCGACCACTTTCCCAGATCTCCGGTAGTAGGAGGCCTTTAATAGGTGCTCCAGATGCACCCATTACCTGGGCTGGAACCCAAAGACCTGGAACGTGGGAACAACCACCCACCCATCTGCAGTTGTTCCGGGAAGGCCAGCCCTTAATGGCTGGACATTAGCCATGCTACGTATAAAGGTCAGCACCCTAATGTTGTTGACTGACAATATCTGGCTTCCCCCACTGAGACCAGGCTCTCGGTGGCACGTACGCCACCTCGTGGCAGAACCCTGCACTGCCTATGGTCGCTGTGACAATATATATATATATATATTATATATATAGCAGCACTCCCCAAAAAACTTCTTGAAAAATTAGAAGGAGGGTGCCAGCAGCAAAAGCTTCCGATACAAGAAGGTCCAAATTACAGAGTAAAAAAGTCCACACCACTCCAAAATGCATTCAAGCAATAAGGGAGTTTATTCCTCCATGCTCAAAAGAGCGACGTTTCAGCTCCCTCACAGAGCTTGACAAAAAGGCTCTGGGGGAGCTGAAACGTCGCTCTTTTGAGCATGGAGGAATAAACTACCTTATTGCTTGAATGCATTTTGGGGGTCCGTGGACTTTTTTTACTTTATATATTAATATATATATAATATATATATAATATATATATATATAGTATATATATATATCTCCCTCCTCATCTCCATTCCAGCACTACCTCTGTTGTTCCTCTCCCCTGGTCTTTTGACTTTCAGTTGTCTGTACTCGGCTCGTGTACACTGCAGCCACTGACTGACTGCTGCAGTCAGTTGCCATTGTCAGATGTCACTATTTAGAAGGAAATACTCCCAAGCAGTGACTTCAGCAGTGGCGTGTGATCCCTGCAGTCACTCACCAGCTGCAATGCTTACGATCTGACCACATGCAGCCAAAAGTGCACAGAAGACTGGGGGATGCGTCTGACAGCGGCAGTGTAGAAACAGAGGCCAAGGGGGAGGTAACTAAGTTTTTTATTTTATTTTATCAGGGACCAGAAGCCTAACTATATTTTAGAATAACCTGGTCAACCCTATAAGTCCATATTGAGCTAGCTATAGAAGTATATGGAGAAGGGATAAAGGAAGACTGGATAAGGCAGAGAGTAGCACAGAGACAGGTCTGAAGATTATATTAAAGAGGTTGTCTCACTATGTTGTTTCTCAAAGCCACAGGCAGCTTCAGACTTACACTTCCTGGTCAGGCTATGGACAGCAGAAATTAACATACCAGTTAAGCCAGTGATTTTCAACCAGTGTGCCGCGGCACACTAGTGTGCCGCGAAACATGGTCGGGTGTGCCGCGGGGAAAGGTCCCCAAACTATGGTGCGCCCTGTGTTTTGTTCAGGGCCGTTCCTAGGGGCGGGCAGGGCGTGCGGTCGCCCGGGGCGCCGAGGCTCCGCTCTCCCACGGGGGGCGCCACGGCCGCCCTGCCCGCCCGGAGGAGCGCCCCTGACTCTGCGCGACTGTTTTATAACAGCCACGCAGAGCCAGCAGCTGCAGGGAGGAGGCGGGACGGATCTTTCCTGTCCTGACTCCTCCCCTGTATTAGCGTTACAGGGGGCGCCCAGCTCTCACCGCGCCCCCCTGTGACGCTGGGTCTCCTCGGCTGGCAGCTCTGCCGCCGATGAGACCCCTGGGAGCTGCGTGCAGCGTAAGCAGCGTGATGACGTCACGCTGCTTACAACGCTCTGCAGCTCCCACTGCTGAGCAGCTCCGGACCGGGACACGCGGACCCAGGCGAGTAATCTTTTGTTATTTTATAATTACTTACAGGGGGCATCACTGGCTACAAGAGGGGCACACTGGCTACAATGGGGGCATCCTGGCTACAAGGGGGGCACACTGGCTACAAGGGGGGCACACTGGCTACAAGAGGGGCATCCTGGCTACAAGGGGGGGGCACACTGGCTACAAGAGGGGCATCCTGGCAACAAGGGGGGCACACTGGCTACAAGAGGGCATCCGGCTACAAGAGGGGCACCATGGCTACAAGGGGGGCACACTGGCTACAATGGGGCACACTGGCTACAAGGGGGGCACACTGGCTACAAAGGGGCATCCTAGCTACAATGGGGGCATCACTGGCTACAATGGGGGCATCACTGGCTACAAGGGGCACACTGGCTACAAGGGGGCATCACTGGCTACAAGGGGGCATCACTGGCTGCAAGGGGGGGATCACTGGCTACAGGGGGGGCATCACTGGCTACGATGGAGGCACATTCGCTACAGGGTGGGCATCTCTGTGCTAGAATCGATATTATTAACTATATGTATAATATGTACTGTTTTAGTGTCATTTTGTGCCATTTTGGTTGGTGGTGTGCCCCGGGATTTTTTAAGTGTAAAAAGTGTGACGCGGCTCAAAAAAGGTTAAAAATCACTGAGTTAAGCTGTTCTGAGCTGATCCTGTAGTTTAGGCTACAGAGCTCTAAGGGCTTCAAGTTTGTCAGTAAGTAATGTAAATGAGCTCTGGTCTTTCAAGAGCAGCAAGTGAGTCATCATCCCGATCACTGTTTCAGCCTGAAAGAGCAGAGAGGGGTGGTCGGTAACTAGGGAAGTTTATATGCAAAAGTAGGAGATGAGATCTGCTCCTTACTTTGAAGAGAAGCATTATCAGAAAAGCAATACATTTGGTAATAGTTTTTACTTACCTTTACCTACATGTTTACAGCGAATCAATAAAACCCCTTTAACTGTTATGGCTCTTTACCATTTACACTGCTCTTTAATGTGTGTGTATGTCCGTGTAATGTATGGGAGATATCATAGTAGCCTCCCCCTACTAGTTTAGGGACACCTGGAAATTAGAGATGGAACTTGCAGAGGGGAAACCAGTAAACACTTGCACATACAAGTTACATAATAGCCAGAAATAGAGATGCTCTTCATGTAAGAAAGGCTGCTCATCCTGAAAAGTTACCTGAAAGTTCACTTTAAGTCAACTTATTAGACACCAACTAACATAAAGGTAGCCATGTATGTTTCACTAGGATTGGCAAATTTTTAAAGGGGCTTTCCAGCACTACGACGTTTTTAACAGATTACAATGCTATAAAATATCAATAGCAAAAAGAGTAATGCTTACGGTACCAGTCCCCTGCCCCTCTTGTGCCATTGCTTCCCGGTCTCTATTCACACATCTCCGTCAATTAAGCGTTAATGTGATGTGACAGCTGCCACTTGTAGTGATGATTTGTCAATTCCACAAAGTGATTGCCTGCAGCGTTGCCATGCAGAGGTGCCAATAAGGAAGTATTGGAAGTACAGCTGTCAAGGGCTCGGATCAAATTTTAGGAAAAAGGAGACCCCCTGTCAAGACCCTCAGGTCAAAATGAAAGTGAATCAGGGCAACATGCTCAAAGAGGGGCAAGGACATCTCAAAATACGAGGAGAAAGCCTAACACCATAGGCCCTCCAGTAGGTGAACACCTTCACAACTACATTTTAGTATGGGAGTCTAAGGTCCAGAATCTCTGGGTACTACAAATAAACATTTTTACAGTATTTAGTTTTTGTGTCTTTCTTAGTAACCTCTCACCTTTCAGAAGCCATGTAGACACTCTTGGAATCCTCCATTTGGAATTATGACACAAAAGAGTCCTCCTGGAGGTTCCTCCCCAACAGAAGGGTATTAGGGCGCGTCCACACGGCACAGTGCAAATACCGGTCGGTAATCCCGACTAGTATTTGCACTGTTTTGTGGCCGTGCACACGACCGCCGGGGGGACGGCTTTTCTCTGCGGTTTGCGGAGAAAAGCCCTCCCATTGACATGTGCATATTCCGCCCAAAAACCGGGTGGAAGAATGAACATGTTCAATGTGTTTCGGACCGCCGGTGTTCTGAAAAACCACGGGACGGAAAACCCGTATAGTGGGGACCGCTGCGCGGGTTTTCCGTAGACGTCCATTTTAAAGTTTGTCAGCCGGTTTACAGACGGTTTTCAAAACCGAAAACCATCTGTAAAAACGGCTGAAAACCCGTGCCGTGGGGACATGCCCAGCAGTTTCACTTTGGCCTTGCCAGGCTGTGGGTAGTTCTATAGCAGCAATCAGCATATTTATCTTTTCTGTAACTAGCTGACTTTACGAAGCTAATTTTCAGTAAACAAAGTTACACATGTTCCGATGAGTTAAAACAATTACTCATCCGTAAACAAAAACTAATCTTGTTAGAAAGAATAAGTCTGCTCAGAGTAAGGGTATGTTCACACGGCGTAATTGCAGCGCGAATTTTGTGGCGTATATGCACTTCAATACACCCGACATGCACGCCGCAATTATGGTAATTCATAGCTCTCATAGAGAGCTATGAATTACGTCTCGCCTCCCCCGGCATACAGTACGATCGTATTGTACCTCGGGGGAGAGAAGTGACATGTCTTCTTACAAGACGTTGCTAGCGAATGGTGAATGGGGGCCGGCCGGGGGCTGGGCGCGTACTTCTAAAACACATGGCGTACTGTGGTGCGTACAGTACATGTCCCAATACGCCGTGTGAATATACCCTAAGCTCTCCAACCATAGTGGCGTCACTCCCTGCTCTATGCTCTAATCAGATAGCAGAGTTATGGTCAGGTAACCATAGAGACCTGTGTGCACTCCCAGCAGATAAAATCTCTTTAATCTCCTAATTAAAGTAAAATCAAAATACCAAAGTATTTAATGTATTGAAGAAGGCGACCACTGCAGAAACCACCTTTATGAACACAAAGGGAACTAGGGTAATTCTGAAGGGAAGGCAAATGTTTTAGACAGCCATGGAGAAACACTGCAATCCTTATGTATTTCTGGTGAGAGATAGCAATTGGGATGTGGAAGTAGGTGCCTCTTAGATCTATGGAGACCATCAAGTTGTTCTAATGTACTTAGGATAGTAAAGATTTTATAGTTTCCATCCTGAAATGTTTCTTTAGGATGTACTGATTGAGGTATCGGAGGTCTATTATCATGAGCCAATTGCTGAATGGTTTTGACACAAGAAAGACGCTGGTATAAACTCTAAGACTGTGGCTGTGAAACTGCATGGTGAAAATCCCCTTTAAAGAGAACCTGTCACATAGTTTTTGCACCCCTGGCTGAAGGCAGCACAAGCTAGTGTCAGACCTGCTGTTTCCAGCACTGTGTCCCTTATTCTGTAAGATGCTGGAGTTTTTCCGTGATTTAATGCTCAAATCTGCAGTTTTCAGCCAGAAGAGTCATTCGAAGAGTCCTTCAGAGAGTCAGTTGTTTCAAACCCCGCCCACCTGAGGCTAGCTCCCGCCCACCTCAACTGAGAGCCCTGTTACTTTGAATAGGTAGAAACATGGGAATAACTGTCAGTGGGTGGGGCGAGCCTTTGGTGGGTGGAGCTAACACCTGCTCATGAATAAGATTTGAGGGGTAAATTCTCTAAAACTGCTGCATCTTACAGAATAAGGGGCACAGCGCTGGAAACAGCAGGTCTGACACTAGCATGTGCTGTCCTCAGCAAGGGGGGCATCACCTATGCGACAGGTTCCCTTTAATGCTTCAGTGTATTGCTGTTATTCTATACCTAGACTATTGTCTCCTACTGGCCAAGCCAGAAGAGCTGTTAAACCACAATCTTTACTTCAGGACCTGATCTCTAACATAACTGGGTTGGATGATAAAGTGGGAAAAATTCCAAACCCTGCCATTAACCAACATCCAGTTTCTGGGCTTCATTGTGAATTCTGTAGATCTGATGACCTCCCATCCTTCTGCAAGGCTGCAAAGGTCACATTTTACTTCTTCCGAGCTCCAAGCAGCTAACCTTGGGGATGGTTGAGAGAGCTCTTGGGCTAATGAGCGGTGCGATAGAAGCATCCCATAGGCCCGAGTGCATATGAAGCTACTCCAATGGGACTTTCTCAGTGGAACAAATTCCCTTGAGGGTTAGACATTTCCTGTGTTTTAACTTTGCAGGTTCTAAAAAGCCTAGATTGGTAAATATCTCTGGTCAGTGGAAGACCCTTCGCTCCAAACCAGTAAGTATACCTAATAGATGCAATGACGCATAAGTAAAGTCTGTGAACCTTCAGTTGAACCTTTGGAGGATATCTCTTTACCGTATCTACCCTACAAGACAATTTTCCTCTTAGATATAATCTCTGCTTAAGTGAGATAAAGGCTTCAGGACTGTCGGACCCATATATTATGTTCTTACACAAAGTAATTTTACGCTTTCTTCTATCCTTAAGACTAAAGGTTCCTTCTCAAAATAAAATCAATCAGATTATTGTCTTGGCAGCCTTTGAATTGCAAGAGTCTTCTCAGGTACAGATGTAGCAGAGTTTAACTTGACCGTGATATCACAGCTTTTTGTATTATCTGTTCTTACGTCTAAACTAAGGCCATTAAAAAGCATTGAAAACTCGAGCTGACATTCTGTGTCGTGATATCATGGTGTGTTATATGTCATGCTTAGGTTTGCTACATCTGTAGATGAATCATGTCACCCTCTGGACATGGTTAGATGCTTCAGGGCATTCCTCTTCTTTAGGAAGGATGAAAATCTTCTCATCTACTTTTATGGTGCAAAGAAAGAATTTAAAGGGGTTGTCTCACTACAAGGATCGCTGCTTTTTATGTTAAAGATCTTGCAAAAACAAGTCACTTTGCAAAATGTGTCTATTAACAGTGTTCTACCGATTCCTAGATATCCCCTCTTGTATGGGCTGCATCAGCTCCTCAGGTTGCTATAGCTACAGACCTGTTCAATCTATCCTAATAGGCTGCCAGCACTGGTTGCTATAGCTACAGACCTGGTTTTCTACTGCAGCCTAGTAGAAGCCAGTAAACTCGCCCCTGAATTCAAAATGAAACCAAGAAAACAGGACTAAGGTAAGATGAATCAATGTAGTGAGACAACCCCTTTAAGGCTTTTCTTGTTGGTTTTGAGACACTGAGGCAGATTTTTCAAATCTGTCCAATACTTGGACAGTGTAAAGCACATGGCGTCACGTGCTAATCTATGTCCCTTTCTATAAAATCATACCCATTTTACTGAGACCAATCCCTCTTTTTGTCAGAAGAGGAACAGAAGTGTCTCTCAGAAACTGTTTTAAACACAAAATAAATATGGTGTAGAGCATGTGCGCCATTATTTTTGCTACAAATTGTGACAGAATTCTAGTGCAAGTGCCCTAAAATACATACTCCACTAGTCCCTGTACCTACAGGTCAGAAGGTCTTGAGATACCAGCTTTTCTCCATAAACATAATACCAGAGACCACTCGGCCTCTTCAGCTAAAAGACCTTTAATCCAAATGAAGCAGATCTGTGCGGCAGCATTATGGTCATCTCCAAATACATTTATCCAACACTCTAAAACCTCAGAGAGATTCTCAGAGGATGATGGTTTATCTGGAGATCAGTGCAAGTAGTCCCTCCCTAGGTTTTGCTTGCCACATTCCCATATTGCGCTGCGAATAAAGGTATGTTCACATTTGCTAATTTCGGCACGCATTTCGGCACGTATTTGTGCTCTAATACGGGCGAGATGCGCGCCGACATTACGGTAATCCATAGCTCTTAGGCTAAGTTCACACGGCATAATTGCGGGGCGTAAGTACACCCCGCAATTACGCCGGGACTTCGGGAGCTCACGCCGATCGGCAGCAATCCTCCGGCCCCATACACATTCATTACTAGCGGCACGTATATTCATTACTAGCGGCACGTATTTGCCGCTAGTAATTGACATGTCATTTATCTCCCCGCGCGTCGTATTGTACGAGCAGCGAGAGGAGGCGTCATCCATAGTTCTCTATGAGAACTGTGGATTACCGTAATGACTGGGGCGCATTTTGCCGGTAATACGCGTTGAAATGCGCCCCAATTTAACCTGTGTGAACATAGCCTTATAGAGAACTATGGATTACGCCTCCTCTCCCCGCTCGTACAATACGATTGTATTGTACACGCGGGAAGATAAGTGACATGTCCATTACTTACGGCGATTACGTGCCGCGAGTAATGCATGTCTATGAGGCCCGTGCCTTAGAAGTACGCGCAAGCTCCTAAAACACACGATGTACTGTGGCACGTACTGTACACAACGCAGTACATAGCTTGAACATACCCTAAGGATACAAGGAAAGCTTGATCTATAGAATGTAAATCTGTTTTCTTAGTCCTTTCAGCAGCACATGCCTCACTCCCAGCTACTTATAATTTTTCAGTCTGAAATAGAAAAGTAAAATTACACAGGGGGTGGAGGCTGGGGACCTTCTTATAGTGTCCTATATCATTAAAATGCTGTCAGGCCGCAGGGTGGAGAACTCCCCATAATGTGCTGCAGACGGGAGTAAGGGAAACCAGATTTACATTCTAAATATCAAGCTTCATTTATGCTTATTTCTACATAATCTCCAAACACCTCTTAATCTCTCCTCCAGATCCAACACAGATAAAATATGTAGAATGATGGTTTCGCACTACTATAGCCTGTAGGCACACAACCTGTAGTCCTCCAAGTCTTAACTCTTTTATTTGTAAACGGTTTATATTGAACGGTTCACAAATCTCCTCATTGTGGAAAGTGAGTTATTCTATGTAGTTTAGAGTTCTGCTTCTCAATGTTTATTAGCAAGTTACCGCCAATGCAAATGGTCCATTTGAAAAGAGTAATGCAAGTAGTGCCCCCTAGAGCCATGGTATTGTGAAGTGTGGCAGGTTGCTTGTGAGGTGTAGCTTGTGTGTGTGGATGTCAGGCCTACTGGTGAGGGAATGCTGGGAGGTGTAGTGCACTGGTGCAAAAAATTAACCACAAAGACCTCTCGACTTCAGATATCTTCACAAGCTATGCTCTTATATCATGTTTCACTTTTAAACCTCCAACACTGAGATAGCACAGGCGTGGGTACATTAAATGACAATTCACCACTCTTTCACAGACACCCCAGAAGTAATACACTTCTCTATTCCCATATAGTTGATTCTTCTCTTTTAGCTCTATTGATACACGTCCTCTCTCTTTCACGGAGAAGGATTCTCCCTAACTCCATTCTGAAACTAGACGGACTCCATACATCCCAAGTGTCCCTATTTTGGAGGGACAGCCCTTATTTTTAACCCTTGTTCCTCTGTCCCTCTTAGCTCTATAAATATCTCTTTTTTTATTTTGGGAAATAGATTTGCGTAAATCTTGTTTTAAACAGTATGTTTGCTTCCTACCAGCATATTAGATAACAACTTACTTAATTTTTCGTCATTGGACGCAAGGCAATTCGGAAAATGTCGATACCAATCATTTTTTATGACCATTTAAAGAAAAAAAAAAAAAAACTAGTCAAGGTTATAGTTGTGCATTAAAAAAAAAAAAGACCTTTTATACATTAAACTGTAAGTGTCCCTTTTTGGCGGTCTAAAAATTTTTTGGATGTATGTGGGCGTGGTTACATACATGTCCTGATGTGATGTCATTTGTTCGGGTGTGGTTGGAGGCGTGGCCTGATGTGTCCCTCTTTGCAGACTCTAAAAGTTGGAAGGTATGCGGACTCCTTTAGCTACTTTGTAGGCTTTATACGGCACCAGCTGTCATAGTCCGAGCCTCTCTTGGCCTTCTCAAACCAAGCACTTGATATCCAGCATGTAACAAAACCCGGGAACTTTATTAAATGGCATTAATATGACAGAGGAAAAAGTGCTAATATTGCACTCTATTTTGTAAATGCCATTTAATAAAGTTCCCGTTTTTTTTTTTTTTTTATGACTGTATTTTTTATTAAAGATTTTATCAAGAAAAAAAGATACAAGACATTTGCAATGACTGGACACAACAACAAACCGGTTCATATTCCAGATGTACATCGCGAATAATACCCTGTAGGGTCCAGATACTTCAACAATGTAGGGAGCAAATAAATGTGTAGACCCCATATCAAGTGTAAACGGTAAGCTTTCAAACGACACTCCATGATTTAGAATGTAACTCCTTGTGAACATGGGAGTTTAAGGTTTAAAGTATGCATATAACCATGCGGCTTATAACTGTCATAACAAACCATGACCCTTATACACCCATCCCAAGACAGTACAGAACCATACATATCCAAAACTAAACCAATAGACAAGACAAAAAACAAGCGGGAGGGGGGGGGGGGACATCACACATAGCCTGAAATGAGGAATCCCAGGAACCTCTTCTACTCCGAGGTAACCTCAGATATCATTAGATTTTAGCATAAACTTCCATGATGACCAAATTTGATTAAATCCGTCCAACTTATTGTGCACAGATGCTGTGAGATACCCATGTTCCTAATGTCTCTCAATCGCCCATAAGCTCAGAGAGGCCTGGAGCATTTTTGCTTTTCCAATGAGCCGGTATTAGGCAGGAGCGGCCTTAAGAAATGCAGCTTTAAAATTTGAGTGAGCATTTGGAGAGCTTGATTGGAAATAGATTGAAAAGGAAACACATTGGATCCATTGGCAGAATAATACCAAACAAATCTTTAAAAAACCCTTTTAACTGCTGTCCAAAAATTTTGAATCATATGACAGTCCCAGAAGATGTGGTAGACAGTGGCCTCCCACATATCACAGCGCCAACATCTATCCGGAACGCCGGATTTAATTTGTGCAACAAGGAGGGAGTATGGTACCAGCACATCAATATTTATATATGTCTCTTTATATGTTGTGCATTGAGAGGTCTGCAAGCTCGTCCCAGATGAGATCCCATTCCTCCACTGAGATATCTCTAGCTAGCAGTGCTTCCATTTTAGACAATATGCATGTCGTGGTGGCTCATCGGGAGAGGGGCTCAACAAAAATATTATAGATTCAATTCCCCAAGTGGATGAGTTAAAAAGGGCCAATAGCTTCTCAAATTGGTAGGGGGGAAACCATCCTGGAACGCAGAATACATGTCATATAGTGGAAATTTCCCTGTAAGAAAAATAGCAACACAGGCAACTCGTATTTGCCTGAAGCGTTTGAAAGGGCTTGAAGGACTTTGGTTTCTATGGATCTACTATGTCGGCAAAGGGGAATAGACCTTTGTTAAACCACCACCTCATAGCCTGACCTCCCTTTCCCCTCTGAAAACAACGGATTGAACAGAAAGTTAGTCATGGCCGAGGAGGAAGAGCATAGTCCAACTTACTTGCACACCGATGCCATATTTCTCTCGTAAGGGCCATGGGGCCTAGTAAAGCCCTGTCTAAAGGTGCATGGGATGTTCCCCACAGGAGGGGTTAGGGTGCACAGGTGCTAGCCATAGCTTTTCAATTTCAAACCATTTGAATAGCATATAGGAGGACCAAGCAGGGATCCGCCTTAGCTGGGATGCCCAGTAATACCTGGGCAAATCCGGAAAGGCTAGACCGCCACTCTTCTTTCCTGCCATCATCAAAACTCCGTTTGATTCTATGTCGTTTGTTAGCCATAAAAACCCTTTAAACATAGCTGATTGGGAAGTTTAAATCCCTCATTGGCACCCCCCCTGGTAGAGTCTCAAAAAATACAATAATTTGGGGCCCAAAGGGACATTTTAAACGCTGAGATACGCCCAAATAATGATAGCGGCAACCCCATCCACTTGGCCCAATGTTCTTCTAATTTCTTGGAAGACTTTCGGGGAAGTCTATATAAAGACGAATAGGATGTTGTTAAATGTACTCCCAGATATTTAATATATGAAGTCTTCCATTTATATGGAAAATTGCCATCAGAGAATCTCCCAAACGTTTGGGGCATGTTTATTGGCAATGCTTCGTTTTTTGCGGTGTTAATTTTATAGCCTGAGATGGTGCAAAACTCATTAAGCAATTTATGTAGGTTAGGAAGAGATATATGAGGTGATGTTAGTGTCAGTAAGATATCATCCCGCAAGAGAGACAACTTGAATTCCCTTCTCCCGCAGAGAGACCCCATAATGCTGGGATTGGGGCGGAACAGCGGAGGACAAGAGGTTCCACGCACAGGCAAAAATCAATGGCGAAGGGGGCATCCCTGTCTAGTGCCTTCGGGATGGATATTATTGGAGACATATTAGCGGGAAAGGGGGATAGTTGCCTTTGGGTTTTTGAATAAAGGGCCTCAGTGCCTGAAGAAAGGGGGGCCACCAATTAAAGGGATTCAACAGGCGAACATGTAGGCCCAGCCGATGGCGGTCAAAATCCTTTTTGGCATCAAGGCTTAATACTTAAGGCTAATTGATTAGATTTATTAACAAACATCAATCAGATCCCAGTCCTACGGGTATTGTCCCCTCCCTGGCGGTTCAGGATAAATCCTCCCTGGTCTTTATGGATAAGTCTGGGTAAAAGTATTGAGAGTCTATTAGCTAGTAGTTTGGTGAATACTTTGATCTGCATTAAGTAGTGCTATGGCCTGTAGCTAGAAAACGCTATAGGATCTTTATTTGGTTTAGGCAAAAGGGTGATATAAGAATGCAAAAAAGTAGAAGACAACTCCCCCCATCCATCACATGATTATAAAGCTTTAGTAAATATGGTGATTATTCTGGCTAAAAACCTGTTTAATATAGATACGTGAGGCCATAAAGGGGGCTTTGCCATTGGGCATGACTTCAAGTTTGCTTCCAGTTCCTCCATTAAGATCGGAGCTTAAGGGAGTCCCTAGCTTCAGTTGAAAGACTCGGTAACCCACATGACTTCAAAAAAGCCCTAGAATATGGGACCTAGCATCTAAATCCTTCGGGAGGGAGTCCGGAAGAGAGTATAATCCTGAGAAGTATTTAAAGAATGTAACGGACGCCCCAGCGACCACTGTCCCGGGTCGCAGGCGCGCCCGTGCTCCTGCACCGAGCGGAGCCCCGTCCCGCACGTCGGGTCGGGGTCCGTCGCCCCCCCCGTCCCCGCCGGCATGCACTTACCCGCCACGCTCCTGCTCAGGCTGCTTCCGGCCCCGGGCACGTAGCTTCCGCCCCTAGAGGCGCGCGCCGCGCGCCGGAAATTTGAATTAAAGGGACGGGTGCGCCGGTAATTGGTTCATTGCCGGCACTGCTCCTATTAGTCCGGTCACTTCCTGCCGGCCCTCGCCGGATCCTTGGTTTTTCTTTACCCATGGGAAAGTGTTCCTGAGCGTTCCTGTATTGCCTTCCTTGTACCGACCCTCTGCTACTCTACCGTCCACGAAACCAGAGCCCTGTCCTGACCTTCTGTCTGTCCTAGACTTCTAGCCCGACTGCCGTTCCTGTACCTCGCACCTTTGGCCGCCACCGCAGGCATGCCCCGCCAGTGGTAGTGACCTGGTGGACACCCACCGCAGCAAGACCATCCCGCTTTGCGGCGGGCTCTGGTGAAAACCGGGTCCCACTTAGATTCCACTCCCTGGTAGGGGCTTCCCGCCATCGCCTGCGGTGGTCCAGTGGATCCACCTCCAGAATCGTTACAGTGGGAAACCGGCCATGATCCCGCCAAGGTACCCTGCAAGTGTTGCCAGCATCACCAACTTCGTGGCCAAGCAATCACAACAGATTGCGCAGCAAGCGCAGCAGCTCGAGCAACTCTCCTCCTATGGTGCAGCAGCTCGTCACCGTCCAGCAGCAGCCACCGCCATCTCCAGTTGCTTCTTGCCTCAGCGATTCCGGTGATCCCAGGGGCCCCAAGCTCGGCTGTCACTCCCATCCAAGTTCACCCGGTGACCCAAAACTATGCAGGGGGTTTATCACCCAATGCTCTATGCACGTGGAGCTGATGACCGACCATTCCTGTCCGAACGGCGAAGGTGGCTTCGTGGTCAGCCCTCCTCTCCGGGAAGCTCTGGCATGGCTACACCCCTATGGGGACAGAGATGATCCCGGTGACGGCGGATCTACAGTCATTCCTCAGTGAGTTCCGCAACGTCTTCGAGGAACCAGGGCCCCTGCCTCCTCCCCCTGAACGGCCCTCCTAAATCTACGCCAGGGAGAACCTGTCTGTAGGAGACTACGCGGTGCAATTCCGTACGCTGGCCTCTGAACTGACATGAATGAGGCCGCACTATGTGCTTAAATTCAAGAAGGGACCTCAAGTCGAGTTAAAGACGTCTTGGCCGCTAGAGACCTCCCATTCTTCCTTTAGCGACTTGATCCGGTTGGCGACCCGCATTGATATACGCTTCATTGAACGGGCGAGGAGCTTCTGCAAGAGCGCCAGTCACCCCCAACCTCGCCGTTTCCTCGCTGGCACCGGTTTTTCCAGGGGCCTCCGGCGCCACAGCCTCCAACACCCACCACGAGCCCATGCAGATTGATCGGGCTCGCCCTCTCTGAGCAAGAATTGGCCCAGCGGCGACAACTAGGCTTGTGTCTCTACTGTGGCAGCCCAGAGCATTTTCGGAGGACTTGTCCCAAGCGCCCCAAAGCTGCGGGAACTCCCGCACCTAGGATCTGTGGGAGAGGCTTTCCTAGGTGCAACCTCCTCCTCTCCACGCCTGTTGATGCCTGTGCAGGTGTGTCGGAGTCTGGGTATCACATTCCAGTTCCGGCGTTTCTGGACTCCCGGGGTCAGCCGGGGAAATTCATCCACCAGCCCTAATTTAAGGGGGTATCGGCTTCCAGTGGTACGTTGAGAAAACCGCTTGTCAGCTCATCAGTCAGCGGGGACTGCTTAGTGACCCATCCAGTTCGTCACCAAGCCACTGTCCCTCCATGTGGGGGCACTGCATAAGGAGGAGATCGCCTTCTTGTGTTGCCTCGCTCCTCGTCGGGGATCCTCCTCGGACTCCCAAAGGCTACGGCTCCACTCCTATCCTGGACTGGTCAACTGGAGGGGTGATTCTGGGGGCCCAACTGTCGGGGCTTGTTTGGTGGGGACCTCGCCCGGTTGCTTCCCTGCTCTCGCTTAACCCTTCAGGAGCCGCTGCCCGGGCTGCCGCCCGAATATCTGGAGTATGCCGATGTGTTTCTCCGAGAGACAAGCCGAGAGTCCTTCCCCCGCATCGTCCATTACGATTGCCCGATCGACTTATTGCCGGGTACCAGTCTTCCCCGTGGCCCAGTCTACCCTCTGTCTGTTCCTGAACCCAAGCCATGTCCGGAGTACATCCAGGGGAATCTCAAGAAGGGGTTCATCCGAAGTCCTCGTCCCCCGCTGGCGCGGGGTTCTTTTTCGTGAAGAAGAAGGATGGTACCTTACGGCCCTGCATTGACCACCGGACCTTGAACAAGATCACGGTAAAAAAACGTTACCCCTTGCCGCGATCACCGGAACTTTTTGATCGCCTGCAAGGCGCCAAGATTTTCTCCAAGTTGGATTTGAGAGGGGCCTAAAAACTTGGTTTCCCAATCCGCAAGGGCGATGAAAAGGAAGAAAGGCCTTCAACACCAGGATGGCACTACGAGTAAACCCGGTGATGCCCTTCGGACTCTGTAATGCGCCAGCCGTCTTTCAGGAGCTCGTGAATGACGTCTTCAGGGACCTCCTCCTCTCCTGCGTGGTAGTCATACCTCGATGACATACTGGTGTTCTCCTCCTGACCTCGAGACCCACCGCAGCCATGTCCCCTCAAGTACTAAGACGTCTCCGGGAGACCACCTGTATGCCAAGCTAAAGGGGAAATGCCTCTTCCATCAGCTAGCCTCCAGTTTCTGGGGTATGTCATTTTCTGACCAAGGCCCACGGAAGGACCCTTTCTAAACTGTCTGCCCTATTGCAATGGCCACACCCCGTCGGGCTGCAGGCTATCCACGAAATTTTTGGGGTTCTGCAATTAATATCGCCAATTCATCCCGCACTTCTCTACACTGGTGGCCCCGATAGTGGGTCTCCCAAGGGAAACAAGCCAATCCACGCAGTTGGCCTGTCGAGGCCGAGGAGGCGTTTTTGAAGCTCAAATCCGCCTTCCTACGGCTTCTATCCTTTGCACGTCCAGGACCCGCGAAACCCTTCAAACCCGGAAATGGATGCTTCGTCCGTGGGGGCTTTTAGCAGTCCTACACAAAAAGGGCCTACGGTTTAAAACTGTGTCATGCGGCTTCTTCTCCAAGACGTTCTCTTCAGCCGAGAGGAAATTACACAATTGGCGACCGGGAGCTACTGGCCATCAAATTGGCCCTGGAGGGGTGCCGTTATCTGCTGGAGGGTGCCGTTTTTCCATCCGTATCTACTCGGAACCACAAGAACCCCAATATCTGCAGACTGCTCAGCGACTTAACCCACGCCAGGGCCAGGTGGGTCGCTCTTCTTCTCCCGGTTCGACTTTCAAAATCCATTCAAAGGGCCCGCCGAGAAGAATGTGAGAGCGGATGCCCTCTCCCGTGCTTCCGAAATTGGTGGGTGAAGAGACCTCTCCTGAACACATCATCCCCCCAGAACGTTTTCATCTCGGCTGCTCCAGTGGACCTCCGGAAGGTCCCTCCTGGAAGGACTTTTGTGCGTCCTGCTCTCCGCAACGTATCTTGAAATGGGGACATTGCTCATTGGTGGCTGGCCATCCCGGGCGCACGAAGAACCTTCCACCTGATATCCCGGTTCTATTGGTGGCCAAGCTGGAGAAGGATATCAAGGACTTCGTTGCGTCTTGCGACTCCTGTGCCTGGAACAAGAGCACTCACAAGCCGGCAGGCCTACTTCAGCCACTTCCCGTTCCCACTCACCCTGGACCAACATTTCGATGGACTTTATAACCGACCTCCCCCCGTCGTCTAAGCAACACCATTATCTGGTGATTACTGATCGCTTTTCCAAAATGGCGCACTTCGTCCCCTTGCCAGGGCTGCCATCCGCCTCCCGGGTAGCTGAGTTATTCTTCATCCATGTGTTCCGGCTCCATGGACTCCCTCAGCAAAATTGTCTCGGACCGGGGAGTTTTTAATTTGTCTCCAGGTTTTGGCGAGCTCTGGCAACCCCAAATTCAAGTGAAGCCGACTTCTCTTCCGGCTACCATCCACAACAACGGCCAGGTGAGAGGTCAACCAAGTCCTGGGTTGCTACCTTCGTCATTTCGTCTTTGGCACGCCAAGATGATTGGGCCCAATTTACTGCCGTGGGCGGAGTTCTCCTAAACTCCCTTGAGTCCGAGTCCCCAGGGGCCTCCCCCTTCTACATCGTGTATGGCTTGCATCCCCGCCCCCCTCTCCCCTCTGGCAACCTCCTCCGAGGTCCCGGCGGCGGACGCACTGGTTCAAGACCATGAAGGCCATCTGGTCCCAGACCCGTCAGTCGCTGCTCCGCGCGTCCGAGCGCATGAAGCCTCAAGCGGACAAGAGAATAATCCCTCCTCCGGTGTTCTCCCCAGGTGAAAAGGTTTGGCTCTCATCTAGATATGTCCGCTTAAAGATGCCGTCTCACAAACTGGGGCCCCGTTTTCCTGGGACCCCTTTGAGGTCATCAGCCGCATCAATCCGGTAGCATACAAACTCCGGCTCCCCCCCACGATGAAATTCCCAACCGCTTTCATGTCTCCTTATTGAAACCTCTGGTTTCCCTTAACCATTTTTCCCAGAAGGCCGCTCCTCCTCCGTCTGTGGCTGACCGCGCCCAATATCTTCGAGGTCAAGGAATTCTGGCATGAGAAGAACTAGGGAAAGCGATACTTCTTGGTGGACTGGAAGGGGTTCGGCCCTGAAAGAGAGGTCCTGGGAGCCGGAGGAGAACATCCTGAACCACAGTCTCATCCAAGATTCCTCCAATCCCGTAAGAGGCGGGGGCCCCTCAAGGGGGGGGGGGTAACTGTCACGGACGCCCCTGCGTTCACTGTCCCGGGTCGCAGGCGCGCCTGTTGCTCCTGCACCGAGCGGAGCCCCGTCCCGCACGTCGGGTTCGGGTCCGTCGCCCCCCCGTCCCCGCCGGCATGGGACTACCCGGCCACCTCCTGCTCAGGCTGCTTCCGTGTCCCGGCGCGTAGCTCCGCCCCTAAGGCGCCGCGCGCACTGGCAATTTGAGTTTAAAGGGACAGTGCGCCGTAATTGGTTTCATTGCCGGGCACTGCTCCTATTTAGTCCGGTCACTTCCTGCCGCCCTCGCTGGATCCTTGGTGTTCATACCCATGGGGAAATGTTCCTGAGCGTTCCTGTATTGCCTTCCTTGTAAACCCACCCTCTGCTACGTCTACCGTCTACGCACCTTGGGCCGGGCCTGCCCCCACCTCCTGCTTGTCTACCGTCCACGAACCAGAGCCCCCTGTCCTGACCTTCTGTCTGTCCTCGACTACGAGCCTGCCTGCCGTTTCCCGTACCTCGCACCTTTGGCCGCCACCGCAGCAAGCCCCGCCAGTGGTAGTGACCTGGTGGACACCCGCTGCAGCAAGACCCTCCCGCTTTGCGGCGGGCTCTTGTGAAAACCGGGTCCCACTTTAAATTTCCCCTCCCTGGTAGGGTCTTACGCCATCGCCTGCTGTGGTCCAGTGGATCCACCTCCAGAATCGTTACAAAGAATAACTGAGCAATCACTTGCGGATCGTATGTCACCTGGCCCTTCGGATCTCACAAAGCATATGATGCTCTGTTGGATGCATCCTCTCTCAGCTGTCGAGCCAGGAGCATGTGGGCCTTATTCCCCCATTCATAGTATCTCCTTCGTGTAAATACTAACATTTTCTCTACCTTACCTATAGCCAAGGATTTCAATTGTGCCCTCAGGTTAACTATTCTCCTCAGTAATGGTTTAGACGGACGGTTGGCCTATGCAGCTTCTAAGGATGAAAGCTCACGCTGCAAGGACTCATTCTGTAGCTTAGCAGTTCTTTTTATCCTTGAACCTATAGAAATGCAAGAGCCCCGAATAACAGATTTGTGAGCTTCCCACAGCGTGAGCGGGAAGGATACTGACCCCTCATTTAAAGAAAAATATTCCCTAAAAAGGGCCCTTATTCCTCCCTATATTGGGGTTTTTTTAAATTATACTCTCGTTTAGGCCCCCAAGTACAGTTTGTTTTGGGGGGGTTGTCTGTTTTAAGCATTAGGAATAAGGGCATGATCTGACCAGGTGTTTTGCCCATTTCCCACCCTCCCCCCCCCCGCCCTTACCCCCCTCAAACCCGGTACATTCCCCGAAGAAAACCTATCAATTGGGGAGTGCCGTACCGTGTGGGGCAAAAAAAAAATATACGTTTTTCCGTGGGGTGGGCTATTCTCCACAAATCAAACAGAGGGGTGCCCTCCTAATTAACTCCCAAAATTTCCCCCTAGACAGGTGAGTAACTGATCTGTTTTCCGACGTTTTTTTTTAAATACACTTTTTTATCCTTTTTTTCAAAAAAAGGGTAAACTTTAAAAGTCTCCCCCACCACCAAAACGAAAGGGGGGGAATCAAACTTATTTTAGAAAGACTCGTTTCGGGAACTTTTTTGGGGTTTGGGTTTTTAGGAGCAAAAAAGTTACACATTTTAAGGTGGGCCCCTATATTCCCCTTTTTAAAAAATAATAAAACGCCCCCCTGGTCATCTATTTGGGTATCTGTGACTTAAAGGGGGGCAAAACCTAAAAAAGAAAGAATTCCCCACACCCCTTTTCCATTTTGGGAAGATACATAAGAGAGGGGAAATTGTTTCTTGGGAAAGGCAAAAAGTGCCCTTTTTTTTGAAGTGTTTTTTCCCTTAAAGGGAAAATATGTTCCCTTGTCTGCACCCCACCCTCAAAAGAGAACAACCGTCTTTTTACGTTTGAATTAAAAACCCTTTACATTAAAAAAGACTTTCAATTTTGCCACCCTTAGAAGAGTAAAGATCATCCCTTTTCCTGCCCAATTGATTTTCCCTGAGGCCCCGGGTTTATGGTGGTGGAGCTGCCCAAACAAAAACCAAAAAACGGAGGGTGAACTCAACGACATAAACAAATGAAAAACAAGAAGCATAATAGTAGTGAAAAACCTAGCTGGGTCCAACACCCCCCAAAGCCGAAAGGAAAAAGGGGAATATGAAGGTGACGGTAATGGGGGTATAATAGGGCAGTTTGATATACAGACGGGGGGAGATACTACCCCAAAAAAGCATTTCCCCTTCGTGAGGGCCCCCTTTTAATCTGGCCCAGCATTTTACAACTAAGTGTTGTACCAATGACGCCCTTTTCAGTGTGGGGGGAAAGTTTCAAACCCCGCCCGTTTTTTTCAAAATAAAAAAATGGGCAATGGCCGACTTTTCCCTGGGCCCCCGAGAAAAGGGTTTGATAAAGGGGGCAGAGGGGGGCATCCCATGACCCACCAGCCAATAATACTTAATATTAAGAGTTTGAGAAAAATTAAAAAAAAAAGGGGGGGGGGGAAAGAGAAAAAAAAAAAAGGGGGGGGGGGGGTGGGGGAGGGGGGGGGGGGTGGGGAGGAGAGCGGGAAAAACAAAATAGGGGGAAGGAACAGGAGGATGAAATAAGGAAATATAGTTAATTTGGGGCTGCTACATGCCCAATAGGCAAGTTTCTTTTCAACAGCAGTAATTTAAAACCTTAATAGTCAAGTTTTTGGAGGAGATTTCAGGAATTTTCCCTGGGGAGAAAAAAGGGGCTCCAAACCATCGGGGAAGGTTCCGACCAATTGGCCCCCCCGAACCTTTTTGGGAAAAAGCCCGGTTTGGGGCAGGGAGGGGGGAGCTCAAGGGTTCCCCAACCCCCCCTCATTCCTTAAAGGGAGCCGGGAATTTGGGGGGGGAGGACCCTTTTCCTTTGGTTTTGCTAGCAAAAAAAAAGGGAAGCCCCCCCTTTGTACTTAATCCCCTTTTTTTGTAACTCCCGGGGGGTAAAGGTTTTAGGCATCTTCGCTTCGGAGGGGGGGAAACCAAGACAGATCTGAAAGACTTTTAACTTGGGCGCCTTTATAATTTAAAAAATGGGCCCTTTGATCTAGGCGCAAAAGAAAAATAAAAAAAACCTTTTTTTAGCTCGTAGTCGTGAGGGCAACCCGATCACGTTTCCCCCGGGAAATTTGCGGGGAATTTTTTTTTTTAACCCTGTGAGCCCCCTTTTTAAATTTAAAAAGCGTTAGTTGAGGGGGTTTAAACCCAAAAAAATGAGTTGAAGTTTTCACGGGGTATTGGGTTTTCAAAATTTTCAGTTTTTTTGCCCCCAGGAAGGAAAACCCCCGGGGTCTGGGGGGTTTTTCCCGCCCTCTATTTTCCCAGATCTTTTTAGGGGTCTTCCATTTTCCCGGGAGGAATTCGTTTGGGGAAGCCGGGATGCTTGCAAAGAAAGACAAATTCTCTGGGGTTTTGTCATGCGCGGTTTTAAGGGTTTTCGACTTTTGCTATACTTTTAAAGGGCCCTTTAATTTTTTGCGATTTTTGAACGGAATGTTTTTTTTTAGTTCCCAAAAAAACAAAGGCCCGGGAAAACATTCTTAGTGGTCAGGGGGATCAGTGTATGGGTTTCCCCGTCCTGAAATTTGGGGATAGATGAGGGCATGTCTTGCTCTTGCGGATCTAGCAATTTATTCAGAAGAGGGAACGCCCAAACCCTTTCTATGGCTGCCCCTGGCCGAGATTTAATTTGGGGTGGGGCTTTACATTGCGTTACTGGAGCTGACCAGCTGGGCTTTTATGGCCGGAGGGGGCTCCCGGGCTTTCTAAAAAAGCCCCTGGAGTCCTTTTGACTTAGGCGGTCTAGATGGCATCGTCCCTGGGGAGAGCCTGAGAGCTCAAAACTTTTACAGGGCTTGGTGGGGGCTGTGCGGGGTTGGCTGGGCTTTGGGGGGGGTTTCTGCTGGGGGTTTTTGCTTAGCGAGTGACTTATGCCTAGGTTAGGCAGGGTTTTTAGCAGGGGGGGGGTGCATTATTCCACTGATCCTTGACTCAGAGATAAGCTTTAAATGTGCCGCTAAATGTTGCAGAAGGTTTGGGGGAATAGAGATTATCTTTTAGGGCCCAAAAACCCACACTTTTATGCAACTATGTAAACTTTTAAAAACCCTTTTAAAACGGCCCCCCCAACCTAAAAAGACTGTGATTTTTTGTTTTTCAATTGCCCTGGACAACGTTTAAGTCTCGTGACCCCTTTCCGCTCCCTTAGCCCGCTTTGCCTTAGCCAGCTTAGCCTTTTATATGCAAAGGGCCAAAAATGGCCGGGCCCCCCCACATGGGGTAGCAGGAGAAGCGTTTTAACAAAAGGCGCCCCACACCTTAAAGGGGTTTTTGCAGGACAAACTATGACACTCTGTCCGCTGGCTGGCACCTGCTCAGGCTTTATTTTGTCTCCCCCTTTGCCAAGAGGTTACTCACAGTTCCCTTTGCTTTGCACCTGCAGTCCTCCCTTTCACCTTGCGGCAGGCAGTAAAACTGAGAAGCGCAGCGTCACTAAGCCTTGCCGTACAAGGCACTTCCCGCTGTCGGGTCCGGCGGTATATTTCAGGCTGATCTGCCCTAGAGCCGGAGCGCAGGTCTCACCCCCGCTCGAGCTGCTCCGTCTTCACGTCCCGAGGCTTCTCCTCTTCCCCGCTATAGAAGGGCCGTTCCCGCCAATGCGGCCGCACCGCGCCTGAGAATTCCGGAGCCTGTCTCCGCTCAACCCGGTCCCCCAGGAAGATGAAATTGCTCCCACAGCTCACGACAACGTCGCCACCGTTATCTCCTGGATGCGGGTCCCAGGAACAGGTATTCTGCAATGTGCCCAATCTAGGGCCCGGTGGTCTGCAGAGCTCCACTAAGCTGCGGCCATCTTGTGCAGCGTCCGGACACGCCCCCCCAAGTTCCCGGTTTTAGTACATGCTGGATATCCAGCGCTTGTTTTGAGAAGATATTCTGAGCCAACGAAAATCCGTGCATAAATGAGTTTCTAGCAGATCCCCAAGGAAAGACTTGATCACATATGGGTGAGCCGCGCATGTTTCCTTTTTCTGCTTTCTTGGCCCTACCACCACCAGGACTGCAATACAGTATCACAATCTTATTTCTTCCAGTACTTTTTCTGACTCTCACTAGTTCTTTGCACTTTACTTTACTCTTTTCTTCTGCGCTCTCTCTGTATCTTTCCTGCGCGTTGTACTGGGCCCAGTGTAAAGGACAGCCTGTGCTTGAGCCACAGCCAGCTTGTGGTCAAGCGATTTCCTATGCTAACAATCAGAACTTGAAACTAACTGTTTCTATTCTAAACTAAACTGAACTGGCAGCACATGGCAGATCCCCAGATTCTCACACCGGTTGGTTGCAGGCCCCAGCCATGATTTCTTCCTCTGCCTTGACTAACGTGACTACGAACTGTTTTGAAGCAGGGGTACTTTGAGGCTGATGGAGGAAGATAGCATTGCTGAGGCCTGCAGCCAATCACTGTGAGGTGTATACACACACGCATATATATATATAGTCACTCTGCCACTATAGGTGGTCGCATGGTGCTGCCATTAGGTGGAGAGACCTGGTGGAAACGTGCCACCGAGGGCCTGGTCTCGGTGGGGGAAGCCAGGTATTGTCAGTCAGCAACATTACATTGATGACCCTTGTACGTAGTATGGCTAATGTCCAGCCATTAGGGGCTGGCCTTCCCGGAACAGCTGCAGACGGGTGGGTGGCTGTTCCCATGTTCCAGGTCCCCGTTTTCCAGCCCAGGTATTGAGTATGTATCTGGAGACCTATTAAAGGCCTCCTACTACAGGTAATCAGGGGGCGTAGTTGCTGCCAGAACCTGGAGCAGCAGTGGAACTGGAGACAGAGGCTCTGGCCCCCCAGAGGCTTAGAAGAAGCCGGGACCCAGCGGGAGACTGGGAGAAAGTGTTTTGTGAGACTGGATGTTAGGTCCTCTTCACACGTGAGAGAGGGACTCTTTGTACATGTGACAGGATTCTGGTGCAAGTGCCCCAATCTTATATATATATTGCAAATTGAACAATACGTACTTCTGTTCGTGGGATAGTTGCACCCCCTTACAGCAAGCATCTCCTGAGGTACCTAGCCTCTACTGTAGATTACTGATCAACTTCTCTCCAGCTGTTGCAAAACTATAAAACTACTACTCAAACAGCCAACGGCAGTCTAAGCATTCTGAGAGTTGTAATTTTGTAGTAGCTGCAGAGCAGTTGAAGATTAATACACTACATTAAACAGTGCACTACTTTATAGGAGGGAAGGAAAACAGGTTCGCATGCGACTCCACTTATTAATAAATTTAGAACCGACTCTTCAAAAAGTATATCAGCCATGCAGGAGATTCTTTTTTCTGAATTAGAATTTATGTGAATGGGCATAAGAAATAAGAAACACCACGTTACCAAATGTAAGTTACTAGGTCCCCGGAAGACGCTAATATGTCAGCCCTAGTTACAGGGGAAATCGGCAATAAAAAAAAAATGTTATGTAAAAATTCCATAGCTAATTCTATAACCTTTTAGAGAGCACAATATATAAAAACATTAAGTAAAATTAAAAATGAAATAAAAAAGGATTTATATAGTGAACCATAATTTTTCACCCTGTCCCCAGCTAACTTTAAGGGCAGGCCCGGACTGCCCATAGGGCAAACCGGGTATTTGCCGGCGGGCCGCTGGGGTCCGGGCCGCAGGGCCGGTTCCGATCGCCCGCCGAGGAGGACGGTGTTCCCCCCCCGGCGGCGGGCCCCAAGTCCCGGCGCGGGTCTGTGGCACGCTACAGGGGCCGCAATGGTCGCATCAGCGACCGGACCCCTGTGGCAGGTGGCCGATAGGCCCCCCTCGCCACACGGCTGCACGGCCGGGTCACCAACCCAGCTATGCAGCCATCATGGTCGCAGCCTGCACCGCGCGGTGCAAGCAGCGACCGAGGCAGAACATCTGGGATCTACTGATCCCGTCTGTTCAGCTCCCAGGAGGCCGCAGGGCAGGCACGCGATGTAATGACGTCATCGTGCGCCTGTTCTGCGGCCCTGCACTCTGCAGTGAGCGGCCACCGGCTCCGGAGCAGGTGAAGAGGATGGGACAGCGGGTGAGTATTACTTTTTAATTTTTTTTTTAACTACTTACTGTTCCTGGCTGCCTATACCTGCCTGCTATGTGATGCCCTGCCCTGGCTAACCTATTTACCCTGCCCTGGCTATTATGATGCCCTGGCCTGGCTACCTTCCCTGGGGGGGGGCCCCCCCCTGGGCTATATGTTGCCCTGCCCTGGCTACCTATACCCCGCCTGGCTTTATGATGCCCTGCCCTGGCTGCCTACTATACCCTGCCCTGAGGATACCTATACCCTACTGGCTATATGAGTGCCCTCCCCTGGCTACTATACCCTTGCCCTGGCTATATGATGCCCTGCCCTGGCTACCTATACCCTACCTGGCTATATGATGCCCTGCCCTGGCTACCATATACCTTGCCTGGCTATATGATGCCCTGCCCTGTTACCATATACCCTACCTGGGCTATATGATTATGATGCCATGCCTTGGCTTTCCTATACTTGCCTGGATTTATGATGCCCTTCCCCTGGCTACTATACCCTGCCCTGGCTACCTATACCCTACCTGGTATATGATATCCTGCAGCTACCAGTATAACCACTGCCTGGCTTTATGATTGCCCTGACCTGGCTACCTATACCCTGCCCTGGCTAACTATACCAATGCCTGGATATTATGATGCCCTGCCTGGCTACCTATACCCTGCCCTGGCTTCCTATGCCCTACCTGGCTATTATGATGCCGCTGGCCTTCGGTTACTATACCCTGCCCTGGCCTACCTATAGCTGCCGTGGACTATATGATGTCCTGCCCTGGCTACTATACCTGCCCTGGTACCTTATACCCTGCCTGGTATTTGGATGCCCTGCCCTGGCTACCTATACCCAGCCCTGCCTATATGATGCCCTCCCCTGGCTGCCTAGACCCTGCCCTGGCTATATAATGCCTGCCCTGGCTTCCTATACCATGCCCTGGCTTATGATGTCCTGCCTGGTGGCTACCTATACCCTGCCATGGCTATATGATTGCCCTGCCCTGGCTTACATACCTACTGCTATATGCTTGCCCTGCCCTGGCTACCTAGACCTTGCCCTCGCTGTTATGATGACACTGCCTTGGCTTCTTATCCTGCATGGCTATTTGATGCCCTGCCTTGGCTACCTATACCCTGCCCTGGCTTTTGATGCCACCCTGCCCTGGCTTACCCTTACCATGCCTGGTATATGATGCCTGCCCTAGCTACCTATACCCTGCCTGGA
Organism: Phyllomedusa bahiana; assembly: GCA_025379985.1. Lineage (NCBI taxonomy): Eukaryota > Metazoa > Chordata > Amphibia > Anura > Hylidae > Phyllomedusa > Phyllomedusa bahiana. Next base: position 52,159 of record JAODAL010020538.1, read on the forward strand.
TACTATGCCCTGGCTGCCTATACCCTGCCTGGCTACCTTTACCCTACATGGCTTTTATGATGCCCTGCCCTGGCTACCTATACCTGCCCTAGCTACCTATAACCTAAGGGCTTATATGATGCCCTACCCTGGCTACCTAGTACCCTGCCTGGCTGCCTTATACCCCTGCCACTGGCGCCTATAATAGCACTGCTACCTATGATACACTGCCTTGGCTGCCTATAATAGCCCTGCCTACCTTACATGGACCTGCCTACCTATGATACTGTCCCTGCCTGCTATATTTTCTCCCTGTCTGCCTTTAAGTGGGCCCGGTCTGCCTGTTACTGTCCCTGTCTGCTGTATACTGTCCCTGTCTGCCTGTATTACTGTCCCTGTTGCCTACATTACTGGCATGCTGCCTACTTACTGGCCTGCCTATTACACACTGGGCCCTGCCTGCCTAATGGGGGTCTACCTAAATTCATGCCACTTATCTTGACATTTTTTAATTTCTATTTTTAGGGTCTAACATACGCGTTTGTGGAATTGATAGGAAAGTGCTGGAAGAGAGAGGAAGTCTAAAGAAGTATTTGTGTAAATTCTACGGGACGAGTAGTGCCACTGAAGAGGGACACTGCATGCTTTACTGGACAGAGAAAGAAATGGAGGGAAGAACTCGTCAGGGAAGACATCATGGGAGGTTTGGGCTAGATGGAGAGATAAGGAGAACGAGTAACAACTCCCAGCATGATGAGTCCTCCTGTGAGTCCCCTCTGTCAGGGTAAGATACTTCTGTGTTGATTAGTGCTGTATTTCTGTGATGGATGTCCTGACTATTGGGGATGTGATTTGTGGGGTTGATGAAGGTTATGTTGGTTCTGTATAGTGTCAGTGTGGGCTTGTACCTGAGTGTAAGCAAGTGCACACCTGACTCTGTGACCAGGGGTTTACTGCACCACTGTTTCTTTCTTGCTTGTGTTTAGGGGGCTCTCACACAGAGCGGTTTTGGTGAATTTTTTAATGAGGTTTTTTTGTGCAGAAATGAAAAGCAATAACTGCTATGACTTTCTTCACAAAATGCATCAAAAAAGCACCAAAACTTCTCTGTGTGAAAGCAGCTTTATGGTGTCGTTTATTCTAGAAAGTGGCGAGGTGCGAGGGTGAACAGGGATAATTTTTTAAGCGGATATTGTATGTGGGCTGCTGGGGGCTTAGTGCCAGGGCTGATTTTTATTCACAGTCCGGCCCTGTTTAAGGGTATATTCACATGGCTATGATTGGGGTGCATTTCGGTCCGTATGCTGCGCCGTACTGCACTCAAATACGAGCGAAATGCGCCCCAGTCATTACGGTAATCCACAGTTCCCACAAGAGAACTTTGGATTACCACTCCTCTCCGGCTCGCATAATACCCCGCGCGGGTAGATATGTGACATGTCAATTATTCTATGCCACACCACCACTCAGATGGAGCTCGTGACAAACTACCCAACCCAAAAAAAAAGACAAAAAAACGACATCTCATTTATAGCATGAAAATTCAATAAGGAAATAAAGCTTTATGTATCACAGGAAAAGGCAAAATGAATAAAAAAGTGTGAGAAAGCTTTTAAACTCTCATGAACCAAAAAACAATGTACATGGACATAAACAGAGGTAAACGGCCCAGTCTAGAAGTGGTTAAGTCTATTTACAAAGTAGCTTCAATTTTTATTCAAGCTTCATGGATAAAAAAAAATTGTGGCAGTGGTGCGCACAGTCTTTTCACGTGATGCGGTCCCGCTGTAATGGCAGAATGCAGGTATTATTTTTCTGTAGCATCCTCTAGGCGCAGCGCAGAGGCACTTTAACCTTTTTTTTCTAAACCATTCAATAGGTAGAAGAGGTTATTACTTTACTTACCAGACACATTTACACATTTATACAGTGTGTTAGCTAAACTGTGAATAATTTTATTTTTAGTGCACTCAAGTGAATTTTCTATTGATTTCTCTTGAAGCATCGCGCGAAGATAACACATAAGTATAGTGCATTTCCAGACATGCTATTGAGGTTATTTTTATGGTGATCCAAAAGCAAGCTTATTCTAAGACATGAAGACACAAACCACCATCTTCTATAACAGGGATGAGGAACCTTTTTTCTGCCATGGGCTATTTGGATATTCATAATATCATTCGCAGGACATACAAAATTATCAGCTTAAAAATGAGCCTGCCACGAGTTTAGATGCAATGTGCCCAATTCTCCATTCCCTATATGTTATGAGGTCTATGCTCTTTCTCACTGGAAACTTATTGGGGTAGAAAGGGCATGGACTTTAGGTACTACTGATGTATTTGACAGTCACCCTATTCATACTATGCAAATCCATCAACACCTTCACTATCTGGCCATACTTGCACAGTTACTCTCCATTCTGTTCTATGGGAGCTCTGAGTACATGGGAATGGTGTGTTTGGTTCTGCCCAGAACTCCTATAGAACAGAATGGAGAGCCGTGTGGTTTCTGTTCCTGAGCTAGGTGCGGGTCTAAGAGTTGGGATCCGCACCTATCAGACAATGATTGCATATTCCCTTGTTAGAGATCAGCAAGTTGTGCAAAATGTACTGAAACATTGAACAGTTGGACATGTGCATTCCAAAATTGAGATGGCCTCATTTAGTCTCATTTAAAAAAATGTTCAAGAAATTTTATGTTCATCCTGAAATTTCAACCGGAAGCCAAATATCTCTAACTTTTTGTGAATTGTGTATCTGCAGAGCCTGTGTACACTGGTATCTATCCCTATATGGTCACCGTATGGTAATATTGGTGTTTGAATAAGACCGCTATATTATTACTGAATAAAAATTAGTATACAGGCATTATATGGTAGTAATATGTGGAGATATTCAGGCGGTTTTATTTGGTCTTTAGACTTTATTTGTAGTGACATTATTGTTAATGTTGGGGTTGGATTTGTTTGGTAACAGTATGTTGGAAATATGTATGGTACGATATTGGCTCCTTATATAGTGGTATTATTGGGTAATAATTTGACTGTATTATTTAGAAGTAGGGTTTAATGTTCTTGATAATGGGGGCCACATCCAAAAATTTGCTATGGGGTCCAGCCTTTTCTAGTTACATCCCTGGTATTACAATGTCCCTATATAAGACAGCATATACAGCTGACAGAATTTGTTTAAAGTGATTAACAAAGATAAAAAAAAAATATATTATAACAGCTTTCTCACATTTTCATGGGGATGAAAACAACTAAAATACCATAACCAAGTGATTGTATTGGGAATGGCTTACTAGGTTACTCCTCTCATACTAATGAAATGTTTGTCGTCAACAAGGACCCCATAGATTGTGTTTTAACATGATATCCAGATTAAATTATACAGTACTGTGTAACATTTTTAGGCAAGTGTGGAAAAATTAAGCAAAGTCAGAATGCTTTCAGAAATTTACTTATTAATAGTAAGTAACAAAATGCAAAGTAACTAAAGAAAAAGAAAATTCTAAATTAAATAAATGTGGCATGATTTTCCCACCTTTTGGAATCCTCGAAGTGATGATGTGACCCTACAGAGCACTGATCTTATCATCATCCAGTCGTCTGGGATTACATGAAGAAACAGAAGAATCTGAGCAGCTTCACCCACAGGAGATCTGTGATTACTTCTCCAAGATGTTTGGAACAACCTCCCCACCAAGTACCTTTTAAATCTGTGTACAAGTCCCTAGAGGAACTGAGGGAGGTTACACCAAATACAGATCTCATTTAGATTTTTCTTTTGTTCATTAAAGGGGTGTTATCGTTTGAACTGTTCGTGCTCTTGAGCTTATTCGATGAGATTGAATTTGAAATCCAGGGGCGAGTCTCTCATCTCAGCAGGCTGTCTCTCCTGCCAGGAGGCGTGTCTCACCTCACTGAAGCTTGTTTACATCATCATTCTGTGTAAGGCAGCCGAAGCAGAAGGATGTCTGGAGAGAAGGGATCTGCAGCCTCCTGCATGATTCTCATGTGTCTGCAGAGCCTTCAGGCTCCACAAGCTGCTTGCTGTGCTATAACCAGTTATACACATAGCCTGAACTGATGAAACACATGTGAGGAATGCACACTGCCCTCTCCTCCTCCCCTTCTGTTACCAGACAGGAGACTGTATGGCTGTGGTATAGGGAGGAATGCACACTGCCCTCCCCCACTCCTCTCCCTCTGTTACCAGGCAGAAGACTGTGTTATATGATGTGAACAGAGAATGTAACACTGTGTTATATGAGGGGATCTGTGACTTAAACAGCCAGTAATTGCCCAGATCATTCACCCTAGAGCTGGGAGATGTGTATAGAGCCAGCAGACCTTGGTTTTACTTTCAGTTTCAACAGCTCAGAGGGGAGTAAATACAGAGTGTGCAGGCAGCCAATCACAGCACAGGGGGAGTGCCCGGGGTTTTTTTCTGGCGGGGGATACCCAAAAACAGGCTGAATGAAATTGTCAGCCCCCCCCCCCCCCAATCCATGCTGGGGGTGTGTCTAGGGGTGGGATCCGACCGGGGTGTGTCCTGACTAGCTAATCACAGAAAAAGGGGTGTGTCTATTTCTGCAGCAGCAGAAAAAAATACAGATTACAGAAAACTCATATCGCAAAAACCAAGTGACAGAGGTAATGAAACCCCAATTAAAAAAAGTGCTTATTTTACTGCCCCCAGTTTAGACATGTTCTTGTCGATCAACCCCTTTAACTTCATTTTTTAAATTTATAAAAGTAAACTTTTAACATATTTGAAAGCATTCTTCCTTTGCAGCATTTTTTCACACCTGCTTAAAACTTTTGCAAAGTATTGTACTATATAACAGAAATGTATTAGAAGGCCCCATTGATGAAGTTTGTGATCCCAAACTATTACGTAATCCTAGATATAAGGGCTCTATAAACAGTTAAAGGAAGTTGTCTCCCGTGTTCATATCTCCTATTAAGATATATAAGTGTCACAGAGGAGAGTTTCGTGTTCAGGATCAGTCTGTATTAACCAGAGTAAAGCGCCAACGAGAAAGTGGTTCATGCACTGGTTGACTCAAGCCAAATGCATATGCCTAAGGGTCGTGTAATTCTAGATTGCTTCTGAATTTGTTACAACTTTTCGAATGGATAAGACATGGATTCCAGAAATATTCAAGAGCTGACAATTATCTAATCTTCCAGAGACAGTGCCACTCTTATCAATAGGCTATGCTTGGTATTGCAGCTCGGCTCAGTTAATTTAATTGAGTCTTAGCTACAATACTAGACACAGTCCGTGGACACAATTGGTGCAATTTCTGAATAAAGGCAGATTTATGTTTAATAATCTCATACAACCAATTTAATTCACAAAGACTTTATAATGCATTAAGGTGACCACCAGCTAAGTACATTTCCTTTTCCCCTCCAGCAGGTAAAGATCAGTGAAGTTATTCTCTCCCATAAGTCAGGACTACAAACGTTTTTCTAATAATCTTTTTGTATAAATTAAACCTAAAACATCTCCAGGCAAAAGTAATTATTCCACAAAGAAACACCTCGGGGGTTTGTCTTTAAAATCAAAGAAATGCAATTACAACAGTAGTTTCTCCTCCTTTAATAAACTCATTCTGTTGTATAGCATTCACCACAAATCAATTGCACTGATAATAAATGAAAAAAAAAAAAATTGCATTCATTCAACCTGTAGCAGATGCGGTTCCAGAGAATCCTCGCAGAAAATCCACCAGGTGCTTAAAACTCCCACATGGAATTGCAGACAGGCTGGTGTCACATGATGCACTATGCATGCGCTTCTAGGGGCATTTCATGCATGTTTTAATGAGTTTTTTCCTTACAAAAACTGTAGGGGCCAGATGAGGAGACTGGAAGACAACAGGACACTATTAAATGCACTATAGACGTTGCCTTTCTATGTACTTTTTCTTTTCATTTTTGGTGCAGTTTTTTGATCAATTGCATTTTTTTTCAAAATGCAGCATGCTGTATGTATAACATTTTTCAGGCAGTTTTTAGCTTTTTCTCCCCATTGACCTCATTGATTTTTTTGCACCACAAACCGCATGTTCCATTTTGTTTTGCCATATTTCAAATGACAGCTCTGGAAAAAAAAGAGACCACGCAAAATTTTTAGTTTCTCTGATTTTTCTCTTCAAAATGGTCAAAATTTTGGAGAAAAAAGTACATTGTTTTTTATTTTATAAACTACTGACAAAATGTCTCCAAATTCAAAACAAAAAATGTTTTATTTTTGCAGTAAATGAGAAAATCTTTAAATAATAAAAAGAAGCAGCTCTGTAGACGCAAATAATGCAAAGAAAACAATTTATATTTCTTTTGAAACAATAAAACTAATGTTTTAAGTAGGGAAAAGTTCAGAAATCAAAATTTTCTGCAATAACCCTGTTTTTTCATTTTCAAATCCTTTTGGCCTATTCCTAGCACTTTTTTGCCATCCACTTTTCCTATTTTAAGAGGATTGTGAAAACCCAGCAGTGTTTTTTTTTTCTTTTCCTTCATTTTAAAAAAGATATAGCAGGTGATCACCTAATCAGGGGCACATTTTTAAATGAATTAGGTGGATTTTGCTAACCAGTCCGGCAATGAAACAGGGGGGAAGGTCCCTGCTGCGGAAAGGGGAGATCCGCCGGTGTTCTAATCACAAAAAATTTTTCACCTCCCGGAACCTGCAGTGCGAAAAGGAAAGCCCCATCTGTAGGGGATACCATGAGACGGGAAGAACAGACAGCAGCGGTTTTTCAAAGTAGACCTAAGTCTCAGTGTGCGTCTAGAGAGGTCCGGAAAGAGAGCAAGCCTAGCACCCTCATATGCGATACTGGAAAGCACGACGTGCCTTCTGAAATTATGGGTCTCCTTAATGGTGAAGTAATGGATGCGACAGATAACGTCACGAGGCCTGGTCTCATCAACACTGGGTGGCCGCAGAGCACGATGCGCCCTATCTATTTCAATAGGTGTTTCTGGATCTTCCCCAGCAGGTCATTAAAAATTTTTGGTGAGGGTTTGCGGCAATTCCTGCGGCCCTCACAGACTCAGGAAGCCCACGGATCCGAACATTGTTCCTCCTATTTCTATTTTCTAGGTCGTCCATGTGGTCAATTAGACTTTGGTGGAGGTTTTGTTGGGCATCAATAGAAGCTTGCATACGTGCCAGTTTGTGCTGAACTCTTTCTTGCTGATCCTCTAAGGCTTGTACTTTGTGCTGCAAAGTGTGTACTTCTGTCTGTATGGCTTCAAATTCACTGCGCCATCGGTTTTTTTTGGTCTGAGGCCAGCGCCGACAAATCACTTTTTTGGGTATTTAAAAGGGGAAAGGGGAAGGGCCCGCAGCTCTGGATGGGCCCTTTTAGGGTTAGTAAGGCCTTCAGCCGCTGGGATGTGTGTGGCAGCATGATGCCTTTGGCTAGCTGGCCCAAACCGACTGCTCCTGCAAAACCCGGGGTTAACAGGTGAGGATCCGGGATCTGGGCTCCTGGAGGTGATCCTATGTCGGAGGGGGAATGAGGCAAGTAGTGCCGTGTGGGAGAGGCCGTGGGGCTCTGGGAGTAAAATATTGGGGGACTCAGTCCAGCTCTTTGTGAAAGTCCCGAGCCAGGGTCAGTGCAGGCAGGTGGGATCTCCTCTCCTCCCTCTGCCTCCCGTGCAGCCGCCATCTTAGGTGGCCTGCATGCAGTATAGTCCCGTTGCTCCGTGGGGGGCACCGTGTAGCTCGCGCTCCCTGAGCTTCCAACAGGCATCCGTGTCTCCTCTCCCTCCTCCTCCACCCGTGTACCTGCTGGCCAGACCTCCGGGGCCGTTGGTATGTGCCGTCCGCTGTGCCGGGTAACCGCCTGCATGTCCCGTGCACGAGGCGTCCCGCCGGCGCCGTTCTTCCGGAGCGCGGTGATTCTCAGGAGGACCTCTCTTTTTCTCCTCCGTCTTCGGGCGCTCCCCACCGTCGTCTCCTCCGGTGGGTGAGCTGGTGCGAGGTGAGTAGGAGCGGCTGCGTGCTGTCTCTGCGCCTTCTTCCGCAGCTGTTTTCTCGTGGATATTCCGGGGCTCTCAGGCGTAAGTGAACGCTCCTTCGCTGAGGCCCAAGATGGCGCTCGTGGTTCCCGTGAGTGATCCCTCGAGCCGGTTGGAAGCTCGGCTGGTGGGGCGAAAAAATTTGATATTAACACCCCATCTTCCAGGGGGTCAACAGGGGCTTTGCTCTTCCTCTTGGCTCGTTTTGGTCCCATCCTTCAGGGTTTATCCCCCAATTCAGCCACTTGCCCTAGAGGAGCTCTTCTAAGTGCGTCTCCCAAGCAGCATGGCAGGCCACGCCCCCCATGAGGTGGATTTTGGTTGGAATTCAACTGACACCGGAATGGAATGGCGTCAGACATGTAGAGATGCTAATTTTTAGAAAACTGTGCAGTGGTCTCTTAATTTTTTCCAGAGCTGTATAAGAGGAATCACGTGATTTGTGATAGGGAAAAAAAAATAAGAAAAAAATGCATCAAAAGCCACCTGAGAAATGTATAAAGCCTGAAAACAAACATGCAATTTTTGGTGTATTATTTTGAAGCCAAAAAATGGCATGAAAAGTATAGAGGCTTAAGGTGGCCGTTTATGCAAAAACAGTACTGCAATTTTTCCTGAACTTTTATAACCCCAATGAAAAATGGGCTTGTAACCAAAGCATAAATAACCAAAGGGATATAAGGTATATCTCCAACCACTGCCTAAATAGACTCAAACATTCCCATGGTAAGAAAATGCAAAATTGTAATCAATCAGATATAAAAAAAACACATAAGACGTATACAACTCACAATGCCAGGAAACAGAAGTATTTCTGACAACAAATTTAAAAAAAATCACATGTATGCTGAGTGGACAGTCAAAGGAAAAATATATGTACCCTTCTTATAAGTGAAGGAAACCCCCCTATATTATCAAACAAAATCAGACATATATTACACATACAGCATATAAATAATCACGACTATGCGTCATGTTGTAATAGATGTATAGAATAGAAAATACAGACCAAACACAGCGCCACAGAAACCCAGATGTGAAATTTTTTAAGACAAACCTAGAAATGGATACAGCAGGATAGTGAAGTATTATTCCTTTTTTCATATTTTTCATTCCTTTTGAATCCATTTCTGACTTTGGCTTTGGCCGTGTTCACACGGCTTATTCCCGACGGATTTGTGAGCCGTATTGATCTCACAAATCCGCCGTGAAAAAAAGGGGCGGGACGGGGGCGGGGGGAGCGCGGCGCGGGCGCCGCCCCCGGCCCCATAGACAATGCATTGTTTATGGCGCGTCCGCGCCGTAAATAATGTGCATGTCAATTTCTCCCCCCGCGGCGGATTCACCGAGCGGGGAGGAGCGACGGAATCCACTGTTCTCAATGAGAGCAGTGGATTACCGTAATTACTCCGACGGATTGGAGCCGTACTGCAGCGCAAATCCGGCGTGGAGTACGGCGCCAATCCGTGCCCAAAATAAGCCGTGTGAACGAGATCAAAAGAAAAAGTATGTTTTGGCTTAAAATTAACTGTTTGTTTTTCTGTTCATTATTTATATGCTTTTTGTGACTTGTTTACAAGATATTGGGCCTAAGGTTATGTTCACACGTGGTAATTTCGCCGCACATTTCGCCGCGTATTTGCGCTTTAATACGGGCGAGATGCGCGGAAAAATTACTGTAATCCATAGTTCTCATAGAGAACTATGGATTACACCTCCTGTCCCCGCTCGTACAATTCGATCGTATTGTACACACGGGGTGATAAATGACATGTCAATTATTTGCGGCGAATACGCGCCGCGAGTAATGCATGTCTATAGGGCCGGCGGGAAGTACACGTGTATTAGATCAACTTCTAAAGCACCCGGCGTAATTGGTACTATACGCGTCGCAGTACATCATGTGAACTTACTATAGGGCGTAATTGTGCTGCAATGCGCCTGAAGGACACCCTGCAAAAACGATAAAATCACATTGAGTGCTATGATTTTCTGTCGTATTCCCTGGCTCGTACTGCGCGTCTGTAAACAGTAGTGATATATCACTTCTTCCGGGTTCTTATGTTCTGGAGAAAATGAGGGTGAATATGAGCCGAGCAGGAGTGTTGTTGAAAGTACGCTCTGGCCAGCACGTACTTTCAACAGCAGACGTATAGCACACAGGTACATCCCGCTATACACTGTGTGATCCCAACCTTATGTATGACAACTTTTTCTTTATGGCCCATAGCAACCAATGGGAGCTCAGCTTTTATTTTTCCAGAGCAGTATATGAAATGAAAGCGGACCTCTGATTGTTGCTATGGGCTCCGATTGGTTGCTATGGGCTCTGACTGGTTGCTATGAGAACTGATTGGTTGCTATGGGAAAGAAAGACAGTTTTACTGCGATACAGTTGTCATACATAATGCCTAATGTGTGCAGAACATGCATTTTTTGGTGGAGTTTTACCTGTTGTGTTGTAAGGTTGAGGGTGGCTATGGCGGCGCCCAACTGTGACTGGCTGTTGCCCATAGCAACCCCCCTTACCAGAGTTATGTTGTATTGCGGGGAGAGGTGTGGAGTGGGACGTGTGGTGATCCGCCGATAATAATTTCAAACAACACATTTTATTCGGGGTTAACAAGACTTTTACTCTCGGCTCTCAATACTGTTTCACTCTGGACAGTTTCCTTGTGTCACGACACCCAGTAGCTTCAACACACCAAGGGAATGTCCTTATGTCCACCTCACTGCGCTGCCTGACCTTTCCAGTAGTCTTGCTCTGGATCTCTTCTCTGGAGACGGGCTTGACCCCAAGGGACTTCTGTACTCTCCCCGGACTGACCTTGCAGAACTACAATGCCTCAGACCTCATGCTGTACCTCCTATGCTGCTCCCTGGATCAGTGTCTTCTCCAAGACACTGCTGGATACTAAGAGTGGGGACTTTTCCCTGGCCTCTCCCATTTTTTTCTGCTAAATATGAACTATTTACATGTCCTGCAGACATTGAACATCAGGAACAATAGCCACAGAAATCTGCCACCTCTTAGGCCCTGTTCACACGGCGGGTTTGGCCATGGTTATGGCCGCAGGTTCCAACGCGGTTTCCGTGGCCAAAACCGCGTCCAAATCTCGCCTAGTTTATTAACATGGTTTCCAATAGGAAACCCCGTTAATATTCACACGCCGCTTGCCGCGCTTGTGTGAGAACTCTTCTGTCAATTCTTGACCGGGAGTTCTCAGCGCGGCGGCTGCGCAGTGTTGCCCCCTGCCTATTAATTTGCATGGGGGCAAACCCCCTCCGCAAGCCGCGCCCAAGGCACGTCCAACCCGAGCCGAGACCACGCCCAGCACCCGCGCCGCAAATCCACGTCGGAAGATGCGAGTTTGCGGCAAGGTCAGGATGAGGTTTGGCCGCGACGAAAGCCACGGCTGAACCTGCGGCCAAACCCGTCGTGTGAACATGTCCTTATGGCTGCTGCAATCCTCCTCCTGATTCTAACTTCTCATTCTCACTCCTCACTTAGACCCCCGCCCCAACAACTGTCAACGCTCTCTCTTAACTGTCACTAACTGTAGCTTCCTCCCCCTCAGCACTAGCTGGTCCCCCTTCTCCTCAGCCCAGCTTGCTGACTAGCTGTCCAGCCCCACTGTTAACTAACTACACAGTACATACATAGGCCCAAACTACCTGACTAAACTTATTTACTTTTCCTTTGCCATAACCAAGCCAGTTTACTACCTGGTTTCCCATGGCAACTACCTGTGCTACCAGCCTAACACAAGTATAACCCCAGTATTCTAATAATAAGAAATAATTTGATTCATGTATCATGTGATTTAGTGATTCCTTTTTTTACATCATATGATTTGTAGTATGTAAACACCCCCCCAAATAGTAGCTAAAAAAACGTTAACCCATATTTACATTTTCGCAGCAAAAAACAATGAAGGTCTATGTGGAAAATGCTACAAACTGCCTAAAAATATGGCACAACTACAGCATGCTGTGTCGCTGATGCAAAAAAACTCAAGAAAGAAACAACATTGTCTATTATGCATTTTAGATTTCAGATTGTTTTCTTGCTTAGATCTAACTGTGGCATTTTTGGGTAAAAAAAGACCCCTCCCAAAAACGCAGCTTAAAGGGGTTTTGCCACGATGTAATGTTGACGTGGGATCCTCCAAAATGGGTATTTAATCACTTTTCTAAATATATGTGATTACAAAAATTGTCTGAGAGAGCTACAGGATGCCCTACCTGCCCTTAGTTACTTAAAAGCTTCTATTAGATACAACCTGACAAGAGCTGCTGGCCGGGCTTGTGCAGAGAACACTTCTTATCTAATGAAAGGGAGCTGAAGAAGCTTCAAGGCACCGGGTAGAAATATGTTGTCTTTTGTATACAGAATCCACTAGTTGTAGTTTGATTATTTGAGTGAACATTTCACACGATCCCTTTTGCATGGCTCTGTGCTCTGGCAATCTGTCTCTCTCTCTCTCAGCTAGTGTGGCTTGTTTACAATTGCTTCTTAGCAGATAAGGCACGTCCTGGCAAAATCCCTTTAAGATGTGTAATTTTTTTTAAAAATGTGTGAATGTTATGTGTGATGCCGGCCTTGTTTATAATTTGTGTGGGGGTTTTTTTGGTTTTAAAAAATTGCCTCTTAAAATGCGTATGCTTTTCCAGAGATTCATACATGTTTGGTGGAATTTTTTCTGTTGCATTTTAATCACAACATATCTTGTGCTCCAGAGATCATGTGATTCAATCATTCTTCCTTAAATCACATGGTTTGTAATGTGAAAAAAGTACAGTGCAGCATACATTTCCATAAGTGTTTTTTTAAGAAAAAAAAAACCAATGGAGTTCTATGGAAGAAAAACAGCAGCAAACAAAAACATCTAAAAATATAGAACATCTACAGCATGCAGTGTTTGGAAAAAATGCCACTGACCCAAAAAACACACTTAAAGGAGTTGTTCACCTTACAATGTCTTTATAATGGATTTACTTATTCTGTAATAATAGTGAATCATACAATTTTTTAATATACATGTATTAAAAATTCTGTTCCTATACCTTGCTTTTACCAATGCAGTAGCCTTTATCTAGAAAAAAAATATTGTAGCTCATATTCCTGTCCATAGTAATGGCTGCCATGGAGTACCTGTATGAACAGTCATGTGATCACTACACAGGTCGTGTGACCCTGGTATCCAGGTAACAGTAGTGTATGGAGGAGCAGAACTTCTCCAATATTACTACCTCCAGTAGCATCTTATCATGTGACCACTACACAGGTAATGTGACCCCTGGTATCCAGGTAACAGTAGTGTATGGAGGAGCAGAACTTCTCCAGTATTACTACCTCCAGCAGCGTCTTATCATGTGACCACTACACAGGTCATGTGACCCCTGGTATCCAGGTAACAGTAGTGTATGGAGGAGCAGAACTTCTCCAGTATTACTACCTCCGGTGCATTTATCATTTGACACACCAGGTCATGTGACCCCCGGTATCCAGGTAACAGTAGTGTATGGGGGGGAGAAGAACTTCTCCAGTATTACTACCTCCAGCACGTCTTTTTTATGTGACCACTACACAGGTCATGTGACCCCCTGGTATCCAGGTAACAGTAGTGTATGGAGGAGCTGAACTTTTTCCAGTATTAAACCTCCCGCACTCTTATATGTGCCACCACACAGGTCATGTGACCCTGGTATCCAGGAACAGTTGTGTATGGAGGAGCTGAATCTCCCTATTCCACCTCCGCAGCGTCTTATCATGTGACACCACACAGGTCATGTGACCTGGATCCAGGTAACAGTAGTGTATGGAGGAGCAGAACTTCTCCAGTATTACTACCTCCAGCAACATTTTATCATGTGACCACCACATAGGTCACGTGACCCTGGTATTCAGGTAACAGCAGTGTATGGAGGGGCAGAACTTCTCCAGTATTATCACCTCCAGCATTACTTTTTTTAAAGTTAACTGTATTAACAATCTAACATTCCTTAGAGAGACAGCACAAATACAATTAACGTCACACAATGAAAAACTTTCTGGAATGACCAAATTAATAATTATTTTTCCACCATTAATCCTATTCAGTTCCCCCATAGATGTCATGTGACCTGCTGCTATCTGAATGTATAAAAATGTATAAGGTCACATGACTAACGCCATGTTTAGTTCATGCTGTTTTTATTTCTAGAAATTGGCCCATCTGCATTAGTATGAAAGAGAATTTTGAATACATGTGTGTTAAGAAATCGTATGATTTCCTATTATACACATAATAAACAAAAACAATATAAAATGCACAACCCCTTTAAAGTGAAAAAAAATGCCACAATAAAGTAATGTTTACTATTGACTTTCAGCTAACATCTGGCTGCAGCATTTCTATACCCAAAAAAGACAAAAAAAAACCCAAAACATGGCTTTTTTCCCCAAAACACTATGGGGCAGATGTATGAAACTGGCTGTAGCCGTTTTCTGGCATGATATCCAACAAAGAAAATTATTGTTAGTCATAGTCGACATGTGCATAAAAGACTTGTGCCAAAACCGTGCGCAAGTCTGACATCCTTGAAATTTTTGTCTGCGCCGGTTCTTAGGGGGGCGTGTCATTCCACATTCAGAAGATAAGACCCATTTATGAATGTGTCGCGACAGAATGTGTCGTAACAATAGTGCACAAATCCATGTCATTTTCTAGGTGACAACAATATTTGTCTTGGGACACGTTTTGGCGGATGTTCTTGTCTCACAATGGGACACGTTTATAAAGTACAGTACTGTGAACCAATTTCATACATTTTGACAAATGCTCTACTAACCTATTGAGACGTACCACTGTCTAGTCCGAGACAGTTTGAATACATCTGGTCCTATGTATTGGTTATAAATTTGTTTTTTGGCAACAGCAGACCCTAAGCAAAAGTCTGGCACCCATTTTCCTTCCCCATTGAGTTCAAGATGTCGGCAGACCACGATGCAGACCAAAGTGTATGGACAGCTTTACTATCACACGGGCACTGGATAAACCTGCAGACGTTATGTTCAGACTTTCCCTAGAAAACCTGTTCTGCAGATGTGAATTCTCCTGCCAAATGGCAACCCTTTATTTTCCAAGCTGCCATTGAAATGATTCATTACATGAGGCCTTTTGTTGTGCTGATGTATTATTAAGCAGATGTAAAATAAATCAACCGGTTTCTTCAACATGTGGCATTATGGGCAGCTTCTAGGGTGGTGAACCAGGCATTGGTCCAGCCACAGAGTTCTTATACTTAAGACCCTCACAAAGTTTTTCCGTCTTCTTTTTCCTTTGGTTTAAAAATCTTTCAGTTTTTGAAGACCTCTATGCTAAATGTTGACGCTTTTCTCAAAGAAGTCAGTGGGGGCAATCATAGGTTTATCAACAGGTCTACAAGAAATTGTTGAGCAGCCGCACCATGTCAATTTGGTCCCTAAAATCAGCTCCCAAGAAGATCCCTAAAATCAGCTCCCAAAGGCCGGTTGGTCTTTGCTGCGGAAAACCCCCCAGTGTTATAGGTCCTCGTGGTGACAGCCGACAAATTGAGGAGGGTGGTACAAAAGGATGAGGCACAGGCATATTTAGGGCCGAGGGAATGGGGGCAGGCAGCAGAAAAGGGAAGTCGGGGGAGCAAAGAAAAGCAAGGGGAAGGAAACCAAAGAAACGTGCAGGGGTTGCTGAGGGAAGTTTGTACATAATCTCCAAAAAAGGGAAATCTCACAAAGAGAAAAAAGAGGACTTTTTGCACTTATTTATTTTTTTCCCATAGGCAAAAAAAACTCTATTTTTCCCTTTATCTTTTAAACCAAAAAACGTAACTTTTATTATATCTAACTCTTAACTTATACACACTATTTAAAAAACCTGATCTCTATCCCATCTTTAAAAAACCCCTTTTTGCTTTGAAAATGGGGGAATAACTCCCTTTCTATCACAAGTTGGTGGAACCCCACCTATTAACGGGGGGGCCCTTTATACTTTAGCAAAGTACTAGTTCAGTAAGGGATCCCAACCCAAACTACTTGGCAGTCACCCCTAATCTCATGACAAGAACAAAAAAGGGCCCCCTTCACATTTAAATTCACGGGAGAAAATTAAATTTTTTTGGGTCTTGAAATTATGTGGATGAAAATAAGCAGATTCGACAAAGATATTTCGGGGAAAAAAACGGGGTACCTATTTGTTACATTTCCTAGTTGGCATCCAAAACCTTCACAGAAAAAGGGGTTCCCCTAGCCAATTTCTTAGGGCTCGTAGAAATTGTTCTTTCATTTGAGGATTTTTAAGAAAAATGTTAAAGAAATTTGGGACGTTTTAGGCAAGGGGTTATCCTAAAAAATGTTTGAGGAAGGCGTTTAATAGGGCTTTTGACCAGTGACAGAGGACCTTTATTAACAGTAAAAAAAAAGAAAGAAAAAAAACTATTAAAATTTGTTTTTTATAGTACCTTTAATAAGCTAATGAAATGAGAGCTTACTTAAAAATTGGCACATTTTTGAAGGCGATCCCGTATTCGTGAGTTGATTTCTTTAAAAACCCCTAGGCCTTATAAAAGAGGGAAAAATTTAGGGAGAATTTTTACTAGTTTTTGAGGGAATGGCAAAAAAACATGGTTTTTCGTTTTCCGTGGAGGCTCATATCCCTGTGGCAACTGTTCTTCGTCCATTTTATATGGAAAAAAAAAGATTTTGTTAATCCCATTGATAAGAGAAGATTTGAGATAAAACAATTCACAATTGTGTAACGAGCGGCACCGCAATGTTTCCCCGGGCTGCGGGGCGCTCTTCCCCGCCCCCATGTTTGGGCCCGGGGATGGGGGCACTCCGTGGCCCGGTCCCTTTTGGGGCGCTCGTTCCCCGCGGCGTGTAAAAACTTACCCCGGGCCCCCCTCCTGACTTTCCCCCCGCCAGCCGGCTGCCCCGGGGGCGCTCCCTTTTTTCAAGGCCCGGGCGGCGCCA
>JAODAL010020539.1:0-69167 GCA_025379985.1 Phyllomedusa bahiana
TGGGGGAATTGTGGTGCCCTTTTACCGGGGGTAGTTTTAATGGACGGACTGTTTTTTGGGGTTTTTTTTTTGGGGGAGAGCGTATGCAGAACAAAAAACGTGTGCAGTACGGCTCCAATCAGTTCAGAATAAGCCTTTTGGGTAAGGACCTTCAGTTATTCCCAATTTAAAAAGTTTTTTTTTTTTGTTAAAAGATTTTTAAAAAAGTTTTTATTGTGTAAAACAATATTTAAGAATTGTTGTCTTCTGATAGCCCGTTTTTATTTTTCCGTATACCGAGCTTTGTAAGGGTTTTTTCGATGAACCGATGTTTTAATTGGTACAACTATGGCATTTATATGAGTTTTTGATCGCTTTTTATTCCATTTTATGTGCTGTGGGATGAACAAAATTCTCAATTCTGTGACTTTTTTTTTTGGGGGGGGGGGTTTACGGCGTTCACCATGTGGGTTAATTATGTGACGTCAGGGCCGCCGTAAGGGGGTACAGCCAGTCTCCCTACCGGGCCCGGGTGAAATGGGGGGGCCCGTGAAAGCAGGCCCCTTATTTCACTTAAAGACTAGGTGCGCGGCACACCCGCCGACGCTAAAATTGTGTTAGGTCCTGGCGGCGTGCTGGGAGGGGCCCCGCGTCCCGGTCACAGCTCCCTTTACAGTCCATAGAAGTCTTGCACTTACTTCCCCCTGCGCTGTGACCGCCGGCCCCCCCCTCTGTCTGCGGCCGGGAAACTAATTAAATCAGTGAAGGTCTCCCCCGGGGGGCGGGACTTCACTGTTAAGTTGTCCTGCTCGCCCCTGGCCAGTCAGCGGGCGGACAGACAGAGGAGGAGTCACAGGAGGGGAAGTAAATGGCAAGACTTCTATGTGATGGGTAAGTGCAGTGGACCGGGAGCGCGGGTCCCCTTTTCCCTGCCGCCTCCCCTGCCATGTCCCGCCCACCCCCTGCCTGCCCAGCTCCCCCGTTCTGTCCTGTCCAGCCCCCCCTGAATGCCAGCCTCCCCCCTGTATTCCCTGTAGCTCCCCCGTATGCCCTGTCCAGGGGCCCCCCCCTGCCCCGCCCCCCCTCCCCCCCATGGCCAGCTCCCCCTGCCTGCCCTGGTCCCCCCTGCCTGCCCAGCTCCCCCCGTTTTTTGCCCTGTCCCCCTCCACCCTGCCATGCCCGCCTCGCCTGTATTGCCCTGTCCTCCTCCCCCGTTCTGCCCGCCAGCCCCCGTACTGCCTGCCCGCCTCCCCCTGTATGCCCTGTCCAGCCTCCCCTGTTTGCCCTGTCCACCTCCCCCTCTATTGTCCGCCCCCCCCTTGCCCTGCCCAGCCCTCCCTTGTACTTTTCCAGCCCCCCCCTGTCTGCCCTGTCCAGGTCCCCCAAGCCTGCCCAGCATCCCCCGTACTGCCAGCCTCCCCTGCCCGCCCAGCCCCTCCCTGCCTTTCCCAGTCCCCCTGTAATGCCCGCCTCCCCCCTGCCATGCCAAACCTCCCCCTGTACTGCCCCCCCTCCCATGTACTGCCCAGCCTCCCCCCTGTAATGCCCAGCCTCCCCCCTGTAAAAGTCCAGCCCCCCCCTGTATGCCCGCCTCCCCTGTTTTGCCGCCCCCCGATGCCCCGTCCCTTTTGTTCTGCCCAGCCCCCCCGTTGCCAACCTCCCCCCGTACTGCCCCCCTCCCTCTGAGTCCCAGCCTCCCCCCTGTCTGTCCAGCCCCCCGTTTCTTCCCAGCCTCCCCTGAGTCAGCCCCTCCCGTACTGCCCGCCTCCCCCTGTTTCTGTCCGCCTCCCCCTGTACTGCCCCGCCTCCCCCTGGACTGTCCAGCCTCCCCCTGCCACGCCCAGCCTCCTCTGTACTGTCCCGCTGCCCCCTGTACTGTCCCGCTCCCCCCCGTATGTCCAGCCTCCCCCTGTTTTCTGTCCCGCCACCCTGTTTTGTCCGTCGCCCTGTACTGTCCAGCCTCCCCTGCCAAAGCCGCCTCCCCCTGCCATGCCCAGCCTCCCCTGACTGCCCTGTCCGCCCCCCCCTGTCTGCCCGTCCCCGACTCCCCCCCTTTTCTGCCCCCGTCCCGCCTCCCCCCCGCCCATGCCCCGCCCCCCCCTGCCTGGCCGCCTCCCCTGCCATGCCCGGCCTCCCCTGCATGCCCAGCCTCCCCTGTATGCCCCCGTCCCGCCTCCAAACCTGCCATCCAAAACTCGCCTTTTATTGCCTTTTCCATCCCCCCCCTTTGCCCTGTTTTCCCGCTCCCCTTGTACTGCCCCGCCCGGGTCCCCCTGTACTGCCCTGTCCAGCCCCCCCTGTTCTGCCTGTCCAGCTCCCCTGTATTGCCCTGTCCCGCTCCCCTTGCCTGCCCCGCCCCCCCTTGCATGCCCCGCCTCCCCCCTTTTACTTTCCGCCTCCCCTGTACTGCCTGTCCGGGTCCCCCAGCCTGCCCAGCCCCCCTGCCCTGAACCCCCCCCTGTACGCCCAGCCTCCCCGCCTGCAAGCCTCTCCCCGCCATGCCCCCCCTCCCCTGTAGCCCAAACCTCCCCCCGTCTGCCCCGCCCCCATGTACTGCCACTGCTCCCCCCTGTTTCTGCCCCGCCCCCCCCTGTACGGTCCCGCCCCCCCCTGTACTGCCCCGCCTCCCAAATGTACTGTCCCGCCCCCTGCCATGCCCGCCCCCCTCTGTATGTCCAGCCTCCCTGTAAGTACCTTTCCCCCTGTACTGTCCAGCCTCCTCTGTATGTCCCCTCCCCCCCCGTACTGTCCATCTCCCCCTTTATGCCAGCCTCCCTGTATGTCCAGCCCCCCTCCCGTTTCTGCCCAGCCTCCCCCCCCTACTGTCCACCCCCCTGTACTGCCCAGCCTCCCCTGTATGTTCGCCTCCCCCGTACGCCCAGTTCCCCCCTGTATGCCCAGCCTCCCCCCCTGTCTGTCCAGCCTCCCCTGTTGCCAACTCCCCTGTACTGCCCAGCCCCCCTGTATGCCCAGCCCCCCCCTGTATGCCCGCCTCCCCTGTCGTCCGCCCCCCTCCTGTATGTCCGCCCCCCTGTACTGCCAGCCTCCCCCGTTGTCCCTCCCGCTGTATGTCCGCTCCCTCCTTTTATGTCCACCCTTCCCCCTGTCTGCCGCCTCCCCTGTACCCCCAGCCTCCCCTGTACGTCCCCCTCCCCTGTTTCCCCAGCCCCCCCCCTGTATTGCCAGCCTCCCCTGCACTCCCCAATCCCCCTGCCTGCCCAACATTTTAATGCTGTGTTTTGGTATTAAAAAAAAAAAAATTTTTTGTTTTAGTGAACCTCGGATTTTCTTCCGTTTGGTAATTGTGTAATTGTTTTTTTTTTTTTTTGTTTGTTTGTGGGTAATTGGTTTTTTTTTTCTTTTTTTGTGGTGGGGGGGGGAAAAGTGGAGGATGGGGGGCGGGGCGGGTTTGAAAAAGACCGGGGTGGGGCCCCTGAATTCAGCTGTATGGGGCCCCCTGAAATTTTGATGGCGGCCTGTGGACTATTTATGGGTGGTTGTTCAACACACGTACGAAATATGTGTTTTTAAATTTTTTTAATCTTTTTTGGGGTGATTGACGTTTGTAAATTTTCTGTTTTCAAAATCTTGGTTAATCAAAGCAAATGGTCTTCTAAAATTTGTTGGTATATTTGTTAAAAAAGGCCACTTCCCTGGTGAAGGAAAAAGATTAAAAAAATTTTTTGATGGTGGAGTTGGTGCTAAATCATCGTGGGGATTAAAAAAAAAAATTATAAACCCCATTGGAGCTTTTCTTTGTCTGGAATTATTTGTTATTTCCCCCATTTTTTGGAGGGTTTAAAAGCTTATCAAATTTGTTCCATTGTGCCCTGAGTAAAACATAGTAAAAATTAGCTTTTTATATTTAAAATATCTGCAAAATTTAGCTATTTTAAATTGAGACCAGATCAGTTTTGATTAAATGCTTGTTGTTTCTTAGTACCAAATTATTTGACTATGGAAGGATCTTTTTAATTAAATCTGATATTAGTTTTCCTGATTTATTTTATTGAGTCCCCTTTCCACATTTCCAGAGAACCACCTGTTGTAGTGTTATTTTGTTAACACATGCATCACAATTTTTTGCAATAATGAGTATCTGCCATTAATTTGTCTTGACATATTTTTGCATACGTTGTATTCCCTTCTACAATATACACAGAAAATCCTATATTTTACAGACTTTGATGTTTTCAAATGCAATACTAGATCTGTATCATGTTAATTATATGTATCTTAATATGACAAGTAAAATATATCTGTATAATCTGTATTTGCCATTTATTATCTAATATAAATAAAAAAAAAAAATTATACAGTTAGTATTATGGCAAAGCTGCCGATCATTTTTTTATATTGAGCTTTTTCCCAAGTTTATAAGTGGTGAAGGGTTTTTTAAAATTGCTTCAAAAAAAATATCCAATTGCCCAATTTAAAAAATTTTGTTTCATGAAAAAAAAAAAAATTGTATTTAGAAAGCCTTGTCACGGTGGAGTATGGTTCCTCTGGCCCGAAGCGGGGTGTAAGCCACCAGGAGCGGAATTAAGTGGTCCCCTTTCACCGAGCCCGCCCCAAAGCGGGTGGACTTGCTGCGGCGGGAGTCTACCGGTCGTACCCCTGGTGACTTGCTTTTGGAGGCAGCGACGTCTCTCCTTGTGCGAACCCCCCTTGTAGGATCGAGGTCAGTGCGGAAGAATTGGATCTTAGAATCTTCCACTGACAGAGAAGAGAAGGGGTTCTCCAGGCGGATACGGGGATTTTGCTGGGGCACCGGGAGCGTCCAAGAAAAATTTTACTGACCCAGAGGGCCAAAAAAGGCGCAGGGGAAAATGGGAACCCGGCCCCGTGCCACGTTTGGGTGGTCAGGGGAGGAGGGACTTGTCCCTTTGGGAGCCTCTCCCACGCACTTAGGTGGCCCCTTTCCGGACGCTGGGGCGCGTGGGCGGATTGCGGAAATGGTCTGCATGCCACAGTACAGAAAAGATTTCCTTCGTCTTTTGGTTGCTCGGGTAGAAGGTGGGTCTACCCAACCCCAAGGGCCCCCTCGGCCAGGCAGAGGGCAACTGTGGCGGCCCTTTGACGTACTTTTCCCAGCGAGGGGCGGGGGGTCTAGCTTTCTTTTCCCTGCCCGGAGTTCCTTTGGCGTTCTGAGAAAGGATGTAAATCGAGTGGCCAGGGAGATAAGGTCATCAAGGAAGACGGGAGGTCCCGGGCGATAGGGATCCTTGATGCCGCTTAGAGGCCCTTCTTGAAGGTTTGGCGTAAACGCCGTTCTTTCCCAAAGAACTCGGAAGCCCAAAAGTGCGGAAAAACTTAGGGCATGTCGCCTACAGTGGCCCCCTTGGCGCAGGTTTTTTAAAGGCTTTTTCTCGGCAGAAAAAGCCCCGGGCCCGGGGTTCCTTGAAAACATCCTGAATCGTGGGGAAATGTAGCAATTTTTGGGCGTGACGGATGTCCTGCCCCAGAGGGGGTAGCCCGGGCCCAGGGCTTTCCCGGAGAGAAGGGGTGAGCACAAAACGCCCCCTTTGACGTTCAGTGGGAAAATTGGTTGCCCTTTAAATTCGATTCGGGAAGCATTGGGTGATAAAGCCCCTGCGGGCCCTTGGAGTCCCCATCGAATTTGGACGGCATAGACAGACGAAGCCTGGAACCCGCGGTCGGAGCCGGAACCGGGGGGCCAGGGGAGCAGGGAGTGGTTGTTGCTGTGAACGGCCAGGAACTGCTGATCATGGGGGGAGTGGTGAGTTGCTGGGGGTTGTAACGGGTCTGTTGCGACGCTGAGCACAATGGGGTGAGGTCAGCGTCGGGGGGGCAGAGGCACCTTGGTGGGATCCTGGCCCGGACCCCTTCTGTCACGGGCGGAGATAGTGGATCCTCGGACCACCGCAAGCGATGGCGAAGCCACGCCAGGGAGCGGAATTAAGTAGGTCCCCTTTTACCAGAGCCCGCCCCAAAGCGGGTGGCTTGTGCGGCGGGGGTTTTACCAGGTCGCTCCCTGACGTGACTTGCTTGCGGAGGCAGCCCAGGTGAGCGTGGGGCGCATCGTCGGCAGGGTCATAGTCCGGGGAAAGGGCAAGAGGTCAGGACAGGGGCAATGGTTCGTGGTCGTGGACGGCGTGGTCCGGGCGGCGGGGCCAAAATGCGTGGGCGGGAAGGAAGCTAAAGGTACGGTACACGGTAAATCAGAACAAGGGGTTGGAAACGCTTTCTCAATAGGTAAATGGGCACTAAACATCCCGGCAACAAGCACCGGGAAGGGGCAGGCTTAAATAGGGGGAGTGACCGGAAAATACCCATTACCGGTGCACTGCCCCTTTAATTTCACAGAGCCGGCGCGCGCGCGCCTTCGAGATCGGTGCCGCGAGCGCCGGGTGACTGGAGCAGCAACAGGGGCGCGTCCGGGTAAGTCGGAGAGTGATTGGCTGGACGGGTGAGCGTGCCCCCCCCCGGAATGCGGGCGGCGGTGCCGCTCGTGCGGGGTCCACGGGTGTGCCTGCGACCTGGGACAGGGGTCACAGGCCCACCCGTGACAGCCATCTGTACAACATAAAATGAATGTAAACTCTGGCAAAAGAATTTAAAACAAGTCACGTATTAACTGATTAGATTCCATTCACATTTTAATGCATTAATATATTTTTTTTTATTAAAGAGGTCAGATGTAGGTAGTCCAACTTCTGAATTGTTTATGGCTAATTTTAAATCCAAAATTAAACAAATATTCTGACTCTTAAAAGATAGCTTTTAAAATCAAAGCTTTGTTAAAAAAAAAGATATACCAGAAATAACACATCATATACACACGTGCAGACACTTTTTGGTACCCTTCTGTTAAAGAAAGAAAAATCCACAATAGTCACTGAAATAACTTTAAACAGACAAAAGTAATAATTAATATCAAATTACGGAAAATCATCTAATGAAAATCAGACACTGTTTTAAGGTTATTGTTCAACCAAAAAAAATAAAGAATGAAACTGGCCTGGACAAAAATGATGGTACTCCTACAAAACATTGAAAATAATTTGACCATAGAGACATGTTGCCTATCATTTGAATCAAAGATGTCTTGAAACTTGTAATCCATCTACCCATTTAAGTGGGGAAAAGTAGTCTGTGATAGTCATCGTGTTGTTTATATTATTGAATGCACCATTTGTAGAAAGCAATATGTAGGTAGTACCATAAGAAAATTAAAGACCAGGATAGCGGAACATCTTACCAGTAAAAAAATAACCATATACAAATGTCAGGAGCCGCTAGACATTTTACAGAAGCAACATAAAGGTGATTTGAATGGCTTTAGTTTTTATGGTTTAGAATAGGTAAAGAAACCATACCATGGAGGTAACTGGGTTAATAAAGTAAGGCAAAGAGAGGTATACTATTTAATTTATGTACAAGAGCCCCAGTGAGCTTAGTTTACAAAACAGATTTATTATTAATGTATTGAAGAGAGTATGTATATATTTTGCATTGCTGATAATCCAATTTCTTATTGGGTGTGACATATTAGAAAACAACTAATTCTGATTGGTCAGCTATTGCTTTTAAACTTTGGTTTTATTCATTTTAAATAGCTGTGACCAAGAGCTATTGTATCTTGAAACACATTAGCGGGTTTTAGCAATTTTTAACGCCACATTTGTACTGCTGCACTATTTGGTGGATTTAATAAAGATTACTAGTTTCACAAGTGCCGGATTCGGATGTTGTCTGCACCGTAAGCTTCGTTTGGAAGGTGAATTCAGAAACACCCATTGCATTGAATGGTTGACATTCTAGGCATTTTATTACGAGAGGGAGCTAGTAGTATTGATGGAGGCAAAGACGAAGGAAGGTAAGCCATATATTTATATTTATCAAGGTATATCAGTGCTGTCTTTGCCAAAGTGGAGATAATGGGAGACAACCGAGGAGGAAACCCATGTTGAAAGAAAATAATACAAAAGTGAGACTGGAATTTTCCAAAATGCATATTGACTTGCCAAAAAGCTTCTGGGAGATTATCCTTTGGACAGATGAGACAGAAATTGAGCTTTTTGGCAAGTTGCACCAGCTCTATAGTCAGAGATGCAGAAATGAAGCATTCAGAGTGAACGATATTGTATATACTGTGGAACATGTTATATTTTGGGGCTGCCTTGCTACACCCGGTAAAAAATATGCTGACCAGTGTCAGAAAGCTTGGTCTCATTCACAGGCCATGGCTTCTCCAACAGGATAATGACTGAAAACACAGTGAAAAGCTTTGGACTAGTGGTCTGAGTGGTTTGAAGTGGCCTTCTTTGAGCCCTGATCTAAATCCTATTGAACATATGTGGAAGTAGCTGAAACATGCAGTCTGGACAAGGCATCTTCACACCTGAGACAGGTGGAGCAGTTTGTTCACAATTAGTAGGCCAAAATACCTGTGAACAAGTTTAGAAGTATTATTGAGAGTTACGGAAATCCTCTATTTGCATTTATTGCCTTAAAAGGCAACCACTGTTTTTGTCCAGGCCTCTTCTATTAGTTTGTTTTTTACAATTTTTAGTTGAACCACAATTTAAAAGCAATGTCTGATTTTCATTAGTTTATTTTAAGTTAATTTAAGTATTATTAATTTTGTCATTTTCAAGTTGTTTTAGTGACAAATGTGGATTTTTCTTTCTTTAACTGAAAGGCACCAAACATGTTGTCAATGAGTTTACAGGTATATGATAATAATCAGGAAAAAAGGGGATAAATTGCTCACTCACTACTCCTGATAGTAGAAAAGACTTTTAGTTGTTTGTTGTACAGCACACACCAAAAGGTCTAGGTTCATTTATTCTAAGGGGGGAAGAATTAGAATTGATGGACTAATCCAACATGTTAGCAGATCGGCTTATAGTTTAATGGTGATGCATGTTTACCATTGCACACCATCTATTTTCTTCTCCTGTTGAACTGCTTTTGAGATTAGGATTGAAACTACATACTCAATAGTCTGTATGTATGTGCAGGTGAAACAGATCTGAGATGAGATTCTTGTAGATTTTTACATTATTTATTAAGAGTCTATTTAGGGGTTTACTGGTGTAGCCTCACAGGGCGGCTCTTTTCAGAGTGATCACTTTGCTAAGGGGAAGAATAGGGAAAGTAATAGGAACAGAGGATATATATGCTAAGGTATGCCTAATTTTTTCACCTTTAGCATGAAGGAACCTGGACCCTTTGGTATGTGCTGTGCTATAAACTACTAAAAGTAGTTTTCTCCTATAAAGAGTGGTACCTTATGTCTTGATTATTATCATATATATGATGTGTCATTTCTTGTTGTGAGGGTGTCCACCTCTTTTTATCGATGCCTTGGTATTAACAATTATGTTTTATTGTTTTGCTTGAATTGCTACATCCTCCCATTTGGCTACATTGGAGTAGTTTTTTGGAGTGATTTTGAATCCTCCCAATTATTTTGGTAGTCATTTTAATATATTGAAAACCTTTCTATAGTTCAGAACAGGATTCTTACTAAGCTTTATTTGAACCATATATGTAATAAAGTCTATATTTTAAAGTAGACAATCATGTTTTACTTCAAATATAAGACAATTTATTTTATTTATTTAGAATATCCAAACTTCCACTTTGAGCGGAAGACATAGAATTGGCCCACCATTTATTTTTTATGTCTAGAAAATTCCTTTGCAGAGTGATGTGTTTCCTGCAAAATAGCCTGATTTTGACTTAAAGCTGTATTTAGATGTAGTATTTTGTCATGTATTGTGGGGATTGATATATTCTTGGCATCACATGAGACATATTTAGCAAAAGCAAAATAGAGAAAAGAAGAAACCTTTCCTGAAAATGTATGTTTCATTCTGTTTTTCACACCTTTAGTTGTAGACAACCAACAAAGTAGTGTTTTATTTCTCAACTTCAAAACGCTTCTTTCTCATTTTTCTCTCTTATACTATAGATCAAAATAGTAAATTATGACATCATATCCTTATTAATGTAGACACTACATAGCCTGTACCAGAGGGTTTATAGAAAAAATAAAAGGAAAGAGCGACTAAAATGGTAATGCACTTATGCCCTCCTATCTTTTTTTTTATTTTTTATTATTGCTTGTGACACTCACCCCTCTGCAGCAAGCAGTTAATTGACAACTTCTATTCTCTATCTTCTCTAGAGTCAGAAGGAGTAAGGAGCACTAAGTCAAGATGATTAAGCAGCAGCAGATTGTCAGCTCTCCCATGTTTCAAGGATCAGGCAGCATATTTATAGAACCAAAAGGGAAGCAATCAAATGGTTTCTCTCTAGTCTCTGGAGGAGGGCAGCTAGAAAGCTAAGTAAACAGAAGAGGAGGTAGAAATCCAAACAGTGGCAAATTACTATAAACCCCGGTTCACACGGCTTATTTCGGCGCGGATTGGCGCCGTACTGCGTGCCGGATTCGCGCTGCAGTACGGCGCCAATCCGTCGCAGGAATTACGGTAATCCACAGTTCTCATAGAGAACAGTGGATTCCGTCGCTCCAACCCCACTCGGCGAATCCGCCGGGCGGGGAAAAACTGACATGCACATTATCCAGGAGCAATACGCGCCGTGGATAATGTAAGTCTATGGGGCCGGCGAGCCACGCCCCCCGCCCCTTATTCAAGCCGGAATTGCGAGCGCAATCCGGCTCGCAATTACGGCTTGAATAAGCCGTGTGAACCGGGGCTAATACACCACTCTAAGTGCCACCATAAAAAATGGAAGGTTCAGAAACTTTGAATTTGAATAATAAATAATAATAAATGATTAATAAACTCCTTCACAACATATGACATGCATAATACATCATATCACACTTTCAGACGGGCACATTGAGTTCCATATTTAAAAAAAAAAAAACAGTGGCTGGGATCAAAGATAACTTGAAATGGAAAATTTGTAAAACGTAGCAAAAGCTATATCAATTTGGTATTACCAAAATTAAAAATCAAACTAACGGAAAAAAGTGAACATGACATTTAAACTGCATTGTGAAATCTAAAAAAATAAAACCCCAAAAACAAAGGCATAATTGTATTTTGTTCCACTCCACCCTATAACTATTTTTTGGGGTTTTCCAATACAATATATGGTATGTGAAATTCAAAACACAATTATACAAGCATTTTTACATTTTAAAATAATCAGTCTCTAGCTCTTCCTACCTTGCATAAAAAATCACAATGATTCTTAAACATCTAAAGAAATACAGCTGAGCACAGCTTAAAGGGGTTTTCTCGCTACAAAGATCTGCATGATATCTGCAATGATGGGGACAGTAAAAATTAGTACTTTTGCAACTGGTTTGTATTACCTAAATCATTTACTATAGCAGCTATTCACTAATCTGTGTTTTCTACACCTAAAACTGCAGCCTGGGGTTGGGCTATGCCCCCATTGCTGTGATTGGCTGTCTGATATTTAATTCAGCCCTGGTCTGGACACACCCACTGTGTGGGGTACTGTGATTGGCTGCCTGCAGTCTTCCCTCTGAGCTGTGTGAAAACAAAACTGAAAGTGGCTTTCTGTGCTGGCTGCTGTCTGTGTCTATGTTCTAACTGTCTTTCATTCCCCTCTGAGCTGTGTAATAAAGGCTGCCTGAGCCCTCTATGCTCCTCTGACAGTAACAGTTCTATTTGAAGGATTTGGGCAATTACTCAGTTTCTCTAGCTGCTAAAATCACTCTCCCCCCATATAACACAGCCTTATACACAAACGTAAAACAAATGTGAGAAACACGAGTGCATTCCTCACATTTGTTTAATCAGTTCAGGCTGTATGTATAACTGTTTACACCAATACAGGTGTTCTGGTTACAAGGAGCTTATGGAGGGAGGTGACAGCTCTCTAGGCATGAGAACTGACCATTGCAGGAGTTCTGCAGAGCTTTGACATCCTCTCCCTCCTACTGCTCACACAGAATGATGAAAATTACTCAGTAGGGAGCAGGGAAGGGGTGTCTGTTTTACATAACACAGTACATACAATCTTAACATATTGTTAGTACCAACAAATTAATCCCTAATTGTTAAAGAAATCAAAATGGATTTTTTGCTCTCTCATTTAAAAATAAATTTGAAAAAGTTATTACAATTTTTTATGGCTAGCATAATGATTATCAAATACTCTGCCCTAATTTTATATCATGTAAGTTTCAACACAAAATGTGTTTTGAAATACATTGAGAGCAGTAAAGAATCATTTTATTTAAGTCTTCAGTCATGCGTATTGACTCCCTGAATACTTACAAGTTCAGAGGACTATGTATTTAGTGAAGCTTTTCCTATGCATTTATCAGCAGGCGTATTATTTCTGTAAGGTTCTGTGATCCTTGTACAATCTATTTTTACCCTACAAGCTATATTTTATGTTAGAAATGTAAGTTTCAGTTATCAAAAATGAACCATCATATAACAGGTAGAAAGGTTTGAAACTGTACAGTCACAGCTCTTTCTGCTATTGAATATATATATATATTTATATTTATATATATATTATATATATATATATACATATCTGTTCAATAGCATAAATAACTGGCAATAATTGCTTTCTATATGGTGTTTTGTAATAACTTCACATATTTGTGTTTTTATTATTTTAACTTTAAATAACTGTAAAGAAGCTCTTAAATTGGCTCAAAACAGATATATTTACTACAACTGACCCGGCTATGTGAAAAACTATGTGAAAAAAGATTACATATAAAGCATATAGTTTGTTACATGACATGGCTTATAATTTAAATTTTATCTTATATAATTTAAAATCTTACAGTAACATCAAGTCAAAGTTTAAAGTAAATAAAAAAAAAATGAGGAAGTATATTCCATTCCACATATAACTCATAATATTTCATCCTAATATGACATTTTAAACCACAAATCTTCATCAATGGGTTTTTTAATAAAATTAACTCACAGATTTTATGTTGATTCAAACTTCATTATTTCATCAAATTCTAGTGCAACAATTTTTTTTCTCCACATTTATCCTATTCATAACTCTTATAATTAAGAAATTATCCTTGTTTCTAACTGAATTGCTATGATGAATTTCTACAACAGATGCCATCTGTCAATAAGTCAAAGTCCATGTTAAATTAAATACCTTTTAGATACCTTTTAGGTCGTTAACAAATTTCAAGCAAAATTAAGAGTGGACAAAGGAATTTTATACTTAGTGGCTCCTACTTTAAATCTGGAAATTTAACTACAAAGGTCAGCCCTTTAATGCCCTATCACATATTATTACATCATGGAGGCATAAAGAAGGCATGCTCACATGCTAAGTCTACTCTATACTGCTGCTAATTGCTGCCTTTAATGACTAGGAACTTTGAAACTTTGCTCCAAGTCATTTAACAACTTAGATGCGCAATTAATGCAACCATGACATCTGAGCTTTGAAAAATGGGTTAGGCTATTCCTTCTGTCGCTTGATTGGCCCCCACACAAGGCAATCAATGGGTGCTGTTTGGTTGCTATGGCAGCCTAGTATATGGTAAACCCCCAGAGGTCTGATCTTTCTGTGTTCCTATTACACCCTGCTTTAGATTTAATAGGTTTTAATCTGAGATCACTACAATGACTATAAACTGCAGTACAAACGATCAAGCAATCAAGTACTCAGCTTCTAGAGAAAACATGGGTAGTGTTAAGCGATTATTATCGACAAAGTTGAAATCGGCACAGTTTTTATGGTGATCGGATTTTTTAGATCATGCGATAATTTAGGTTAAAATCTGTGCATCATCTATTAAGATCGCGCCTTTTTCGGCGCTTCCTGTAATTTTGACGACCAGCAAATCAGATTACAGAATAGAGCAGGGTGAGATGTAGTGTGGCCGACATCATGACTGGATGTGTATTGGTTGCGATTGGCTGGTAAAAAATCACTTGACCTCGTTTTACATAGAACAGCCTTTCTGTTCAAGCCTCAGTGTCTCCCAGGTCCTCAGAGCAGAAGGACGTGCTCGCTCTGCTTGTGTCCAAACAGCCTCAGCGAAATTATTATATTTCTTCACAGAGAAACCTCTACTATTAGACTGTGATCCTTACAATTTGTTAGATTAGAAGGATTGGAAGATTATTTATATAGTTAGGTGAGAATTTTAAAAGGAGTATCTACTGCTGATAACGTCCGGGGGGGGGTGGGGAAGGGAGTGGAAGGGGGGCCCCCGCAGGCGAACACAGTAATGCTCTATAAAGAATAACTGGATAAGTTCACCAAGACTTAGTGTTTTGTAGACTTTGCAATAGCTTTATTATTAACAGTTTTCTATTGAAATATTTCCTGGATATGGTGGCAGCCTGAACGTATAGGTACAACATCTTTTCTAGTAACTGCAGGTTCTCTTTGTTAGGTGCAAAAACTCCACTTTTCATTATCAGCATAAATTTCAGATAGGTGTTCATTTTCAATTTTGCCATTCTCCTTTGTTTGATATATGCACCTTGTACTTAAATTAGAATCCAGCAAGTCGCACAGGTTGTAGGTAGCCAAAAATACCTTGTAATATCGAATAAATTTCAGATGCGTTGTTTTTTGATTTGAGCGCAATACAGCTTTGTTCATTGAGGCCACCTTGACACTTAAATGTGAAATACTGCCAATGTTTTAGTGACCACAGGTGTGAATTGAAGGTGCCAAAAATTACCTTTTATTATCAGAATACATTTTGATACGTGTTTTTTCCACTTTGCCGCAGGCAGCTTTGTTATAGATCGACTTTGCAGTTTAAATTGATACAGCAATTTTGTAGTCACCATAGGTGAATTGATATGTGCCAAAAAAATAACTTTTATTATCCGAATACATTAAAGATAAGTGTTTTTTTGCACTTTTGACCAGTTAAGATTTGTTGATAGAGCACCTTGCAGTTAAAATTTGAATCCCAGGAAATTGTGTAGTTACTCAAGGGAATTGATAGGTGCCAAAAAAAATACCTTTTATTATTCCGAATAGATTACGATACGTGTTTTTTGACTTTGGTGCACTACAAGCTTTGTTCATTGAGGCACCTTGCACTTATATGTGTATACTGCATTTTTCTAGTCACCACAGGTGAATTGTGAGGTGCCAAAAAATACCTTTTATTATCCGAATACTTTCAGTACGTTTTTTTTTCACTTTGGCCGGGCCAGTTGTTGAAAAAACATTGCAGTTAAATTTAATCAGAAATTTGTAGTACCACAGGTGAATTGATAGTGCCAAAAATACCTTTTATTTTCCAATACATTACAGATACTTTTTTTTTTACTTTGGCACAAGCTTTGTTCATTAGGCACCTTGCATTTAAAATGTGAATACTGCAATTTTTTAGTCCCAAAAGGTGAATTGAAAGGTGCCAAAAAAATACCTTTTTTTCGAAACATTTCAGATACTGTTTTTTCACTTTGGCCGGGCCCACTTTGTTGATAATCTATTTGCAGTTATATTGAATCCAGCAATTTTTTTTTTGATTTGAGGGTTTTGGAAAACTGTGATTTGCCGTCTTTTAATAAGGATTTTAAAAAAACCCCTTCCATACCTTTAAAATTTGTATATTTCTGAATATGGAGCAAAATTTTCGGGTGGTAACAAACCCAAAAAAAGGGGGGGTAGGACAGGGAGGTGGGAGGTACCGAAAAAAGGGGGCCCTTCCAGTGCGGGCGACAAAACGCAGGGCCAGGGGATCATCAGTTCAGGCCCGCAGGCCTGCATCGCGGGGTAAAGGGCCCCCGTGAATCTCGGGAAACAAAACAAGCGTTAAAAATTTGCCCTTCAGGGGTTTAATGCAAACCTGCATCCAAGTTTTACCTCCTCTCCTGCAGTCAGGGGCACAAATGTCTCATCAGAAATCCCCCAAAGCACCCGTCCAACATGAAGCACCAAAAATTAAAACCTCGTTGTACCCACCACTGTTGATAATCCATTTTCTGAAGACCTCTTTGATAAAAAATGGGGGTTGGGGTCAAAAGGAAAGTTAAAAGATCAAGAGCCAAAGAGGTGATTTTTTTCCTGCTCTGACCCCCAATTACTGATGCCATCAGAGTTGGAGAAGGGAAAAGGGGTTTCCAATCGGTTCAAAAACCCCGGGGCGGGCCGGCAACCCTTGCAGTCCCTTGCTTGTACCCCCCAAGCCCCTGGATGCAGAATGTCAGGACGACGAAGCCCACCTGTGTTGATGAGTTTTATGATGCCCATTGCAGATCCAAAGGGGGTTCTTTTAGCAAATTTGCTTGCGAGCGCTTCATCAGGGAGAGGAGGAAGCAAATGGGTATTGTCGTACGGGGTTTCTGCCTAAAAAAAGGGAAGGGGGGTTCCTCCAGAATTTCCGGGCTGATATGATTCCCCCACCCAGGGGTCACCCCAAACCCCGCTCCTCGCTTATGCCGTAAAAAAGGCCCAGGCCCCCTCTAAAGCCTGGGCCTTCTTTGACCAAGCCTTGATTAAACCCAGCATGTCATATCCCGGGCCTTTGCCTAAATGCAAAAAGTAAAGGCAAAAACCCTTAGGTTTTTTAACCCAAACCACCAACATGTTTAAGCCCACATGAAAGCGAATGCATGATTAAAAATGGAGGAAAAACATTTGGGCCCAAAAAAAGGGCCCCAGACCGACCCGGGCCCCCAAACCACTTTTAAACCCCCCTCTGTCCCCCGCCCCCCTCCGCCCCCAAACCCCAAGGTTCCTCACCCTCCCCTTTGGGTCCTCGGGTTCAGGATCGGGGAATCAGCCCCCCTTTTTCAGCCTCCACCGTCCCTGAGTACCCCAGCCACCACCAGAGCCCCACCCAAACCCCCTTCTTTTCCCTCCACTTGACGCCCTTTGGACGCCTTTAACAGGGGGCCAGTCTAGCACCAGCCTTCTGTCTTCCGGGTTTTTGGGTAGCAAAGGGAAACACTTTAACCCAAACCATCCCCAAAAGCCAAAAGCCGGGAATGCCGGCATTTGCCAGGTTTTTTGGCCCTTGGAAATGTTGCCTTTCCTTTTCGGGTTTGGACACAGAGGGGTTTCCGCCACGTCAGGGGCCCGGGCCTCCCCCAATCCCAGTTTCCCGACACATTTTTTTGGCCAGAAAAGGGGTCCCTGCCCGGGCCCGCCACTTTTGGTAAATCTAAAATTTTAAAAGCGCTTTTTTTCCTGCATCTGTGTGGGGGAAAAAATTCCATTGACCACCGACCCCCTTTGGACTAGAAAGGGCCAGGGCCCAAAGGGCCCCGCAAAATTTTTCTCTGAAAACAGATCATGGGTGACCCTGGGGGATTTTCCCTGGGGGTGAGGGGTTGGCTCTCAGGTCGGCCCCCACGCTCTTCAAAACCCGGGGAAAATGGTGCGGGGTTTTTTCCCCAAGGCCTTTTGGTGGCATCAGTCCCCAAAGAAAAAACCCAAGGTGGGTTTTAAAAATTTAAATTTCTGTGGGGAGACGTCCAAAACACAGGTCAGGAGCTTTGGAGGGGCTCTCCGCAACGAGCCCGAGCGCTGGCGGGTGACAAAACCTTGTCCCAAGGCAAGGGGGCATGCGATAAGGGGGCGAAATCTGCGGGGCCCCCGGCCCTTTAAAGGGTTCGGTACTGGAGCACACCCCTTCCCCGGGCCAAATGTATAAACCCTCGTCACCCAAAAAATTTCTAAAGAGCTATCCGGGTCTGGACTCCTCCCTGGGGAAAGGGCCTCGGGGTCTAAGTTCGCACTTCCCCCTTTTCGCACCCCCTCCCTTCATCCTGCGGGCTTTGTTGCAGGGGGCAGCAAGGGCCCTCCCCGGTAAAACCGTCCTTAAATTGTTGAAAGTCCCAAACCCCGCGGGGAATTTTCCACCCTCCACTTTTCCCCCGGGGATTTTTGGGGAAAGGCAGCGCAATGCCTTACGCATTTGGGGAATTAAACACAGGGCCTGAAAAGGGCAAGGGGTGCGGACCTCGGGTTTTTGAGCCCCCGAGAGTGGAAAACAGGTGAAAGAGCTCTGCACCATCCTTGCCAGTTTTGAAGAAGCCACCAAAATGGGCAGTGCGGACAAAAGCCCTTTTTTCAGCATGAGATTGTGGTGATCTTAGTTCTGGAATGGGTCGTTGGGCCTCTGAAAAAACAGGGCCCCCCCACAACGGAGGGGGGGACGGAAAACAGATGCGGGCACGGGGGCCTTTCTCTCTGTCAAATCCACAAGGCCCGACAGTTTTTACAAATTTTTTTTTGGTCCCTTTTTTTTTTGGCAAATGGGTTTTGGGGGGGAAAAGCTAGTCAAGGTAGGGCATCCGGGTTTAGGGTGCATCCTCTAGGCAATCAGGGCTGTGTTTAAACTGTTCCGGAGGCAGCGGAGGAGGAGGAGGGGGGGAAATTCCCCAGAAAACCGACGTTACCGAGTCCCTGCCTTGGAAAAAGGTTTTGGGGGGCAATTTGAGGCGGAGGAGGAAGATGAGGAAGAAAAGTTTGGGTAAATGCCCCTTGGGCCCCGAGGCTTGGGGAAAACCAAGGGGTCCATCTCTACATGAGTGCTTTGGGTTTCTCCTTTTCCCCTAACCTTATCCTCCCCATTAAGGCCCCTCAAAATGAAAAAAAAAGTTACTGGTGGCCCCCCTCCCGGGTCCCCGGTACAAAAAAAAAAATCAGCACTTTCCCTTCACCCACCCAAATAGAGAGTTTAAAAAAAGGGGGAAATGGAAGGGTTTGCTGATTTTATCAAATAAAACATCTGTTGCGTCGCTTCACGTTTCCCCCAAATGTCACGGTGGAACAACATCAGGGGACGTGACCCGCAGTAAGTGCCAAGTAGGCGTTTTGGCAAACAGCAAAGGGAAGGGGGAGAAGCCTAAAGGGGGGACCCCTGGCAATTTTTTTTACCCACCTCACCATTGCATGCAATCAGGGCACACATCCAACACACAGAGATCAGCTTAAGATCCAAAGGTGCCAAGGGCTATCTGCGTCTCAAACACCGATGTTTTTGGGATGTTTTTCCCCTACCCCAAAAAAAGACTTCTGGGGATCCCAAAAAAAACTAAAGGGCCCCCAGCTGGCTCGTCACGCCCTAGAGGGGTTGTCCCGCCCAGCAGCCAGGGGTCATATCTGAGCGGGAAAAAAACCCTTTAAACACACTGGGGGAGTCATTAAAAAGACAAACCATCCCCGGGTTTCCCCCAGGGTAATATGGAAACGTTTGAAATTTCAAACAAAAGGGAAACAAAGGCAAAGGGGGTCTCTGATGACGTTTGGCCCCCCCAAAACCCGAGGGCACCGATTAGTTTCCGGGCCCCAATTCCATTCCTTTTCAAAAAAGAAATGGTCCCCCTTAAAATTTTTTTTAAAATAAATTTTTTAAATGCAATTTTTTTTTCTCTTTTCCCCCAAAAGTTAAAATTTTTTGGGGGTTTTTCTGTGAGGAACTGTAAAAGAAAACCAAGGGTTTTAAAGACAACACCGTAAATTTCCAAATTTCCCCACTTTATCTTTAAAAAGTTTTTTGCATTGTCAATGGGTTTTTAGGGCATGTTGCTGTGAGATACCCGCTATAATTATGGTCCTTTGGAAAAAGAAATGTGGTTTTTTTAAGGGGGCATTTCTCCCTCACAATTTTTTTAATAGTGGGGTGAGAAGTCATTTTTTTTATAATTTTTTTTGGGGTTTATGTAGCTGTGAGATACACAATTAAAATGGTCCTTTTTAAACAGAAATGTGGCTTTTTTTAAATGGCATTTCTCCCTCCCCATTGTTAATTGTGGATGAAAAAATCAGAAAATTTTAATTTTTGGGGGTCCCTGTAGCTGGGGGAGATACAGCAAAAATCATGGGCCTTTTTTTTAACCCGAAATTGGCTTTTAAGTGGGGAATTTTCTCCCTCACAAATTTTTAATAGTGGCTTTAAAAATATTTAAAAATTTTTGGGGGGCATGTAGCGTGAAAATACCAATAATCATGGCCTTTTGGGAAAAGAAAAGTGGCTTTTAAGTGGCATTTCCCCCTCACAATTTTTAATAGGGCTGAGAAGTCAATTTATGTTTTTTTTGGGGTCATGTACTGTGGATACAGCAAAATAAGTCCTTTGGAAAACAGAAAGTGGCTTCAAGTGGCATTTCCCCCTCAAAATTTTTTAACATGGCTGAGGAGTCATTTTTTAAAATTTTTTTGGGCCCCATGCGCTTTAAATGCACAATATACAGTCCATTAAAAAAAAAAATTTTGTTTCTAACAACCCCTTTGTTCTTCACAATTGTCCAAAGTGGCTAAAGGGGTTTCATGCTTTGAATTTTTTTGGGGGGCTTTTTGTTTTTTGAAATGAAACTATACTACGGGTCCTTATAAAAAAATTTTTTTCTAACAGACATTTGTTCTTCACAATTGTCAAGAGGGGGCTCAAGGTGATGGTCTGGAAACAGAATAGGGGGACACTGTTAAGGGGCACTAGAAAATGACTTGTTTTTGCAAGATCTTTAACAAGCTATCAACCCCCGTATTGAGACAACCAATTTAAACAAAAAAAAAAAAAGAGAAAAAAGACATGGGGGATTCCATCCTTTTTAAAAATGTTTTATCTAGAATTAAACTACAAAAAAATTGCATGTACAAAATACTGGAAAAAAAATTCCTCTATTTTTTACATGGGAGGTACGAAAATTTGACCGTTTTTTAAGGTTTTTACGGGGACAAGAAGTAGGGAGCCGGACAGAGAACAAAGAAGAGACTTTTTCCTTCAGCAGTAAAATGAGAAAAAGAATGCCAAGAAAAAGGGCACGGGGTGGAACAGGAGCGTTAACCACCGTATTTCCAAGTGAAGCTCAATTGGTCCCACTCAAGGGGGGGGCAAAGCTACCCGGCTTTACTGTGTACTGAGGAAGGTGGGGGTTTCTCACCTTCCCCTTTCCGCACTCTGCTTCAGCACACAGTTTTCGTTTCTCGTCAACAGGGGGATTTTAAACCCGGTGTTAATAGAACGGGCGCCACCTGGGGGTCTCACCGCACCCACGTAACTCCGGGCCCCGGTCATGCTTGGCACAGGACATATAGTCAATGTCCATTCAATTAAATGGGGGTTGAAAGACTCCTTTTCCGGACTTTTTAATCTGGGGGCAGACAGGGTTTTAAAGGTCAACTGTGGCCCAGGATGGGCAGTAATGCCAGTTCAACTAAAATGGGGGTTGAAAGACTCCTTTTTTTTCCGGGACTTTTTTTAAATTTGGGGGGCAGACAGGTTTAATGGTCATACTGGGCCCAGGACAGGGGCAGTATATTTCCCAAGAAACTAAAATGGTGGTTTAAAGACCCTTTTTCCGGCACTTTTTAATCTAGGGGGCAGACATTTTAAAAGGTCATACTGCGGGCCAGGGCGGGATAGCCAAAAGTCCAGTTCCCAAAATGGTGGGTTTAAAGACTCCCTTTTTCCGGCAATTTTTAATCTGTGGTCGACAGTTTTAAGGTCATGCTGCGGGCCAGGACGGGGTTTTTCAAGTCCAGGGGCAACTAAAATGGTGGTTGAAAGACTCCTTTTTCCGGGACTTTTTTAAACGTGGGGTCAGACGGTTTTTAAAGGTCTTCTGCGGTAAGGGGCAGATATAGTTTGTGTCCAGTTCAACTAAAATGGGGGTTCAAAGACTCCTTTTCCCCCACTTTTTATCTGGGGGGCAAAAGGTTTAAAGGGCATACTGCGGTCCGGGCAGGTATAGTCAAAACCAGTTCAACTAAAATTTGGGGGTTTTAAAGACTCCTTTTTCCGGTACTTTTAATCTGTGGGTCGACAGGGTTTTAAGGGGCATGCTGCGTCCCAGGACGGGTTTGTCAATGTCCATTCAACTAAAATGGTGTTTGAAAGACTCCTTTTTCCGGCACTTTTTTAAAAGGGGGGCAGACAGGTTTAATGGTCATACCGGGGCCAGGACAGTTCTAGTCAATGTCCAGTAAACAAAATGGTGTGAAAGATCCTATTTCCGGGCCCTTTTTAATCTTGATCAGACAGTTTAATGGTCATTCTGCCGTACAGGGACAGATATATTTAGTGTCCAGTGAAACTAAAATGGGGTTCAAAGACTCCTTTTTCCCGGGCCTTTTTTTAATTTGGGGGTCAAAGGTTTAAGGGTCATGCTGCGGTCCGGGCAGGTTTGTCAATGTCCAGTTCAACTAAATGGTGGTTTTAAAGACCCTTTTTCCGGGACTTTTTTAAACTGGGGTCTGCATTTTGGGGGGTCTGCTGTGGCCCCGGACAGGGATATCCATGTCCATTCAAATAAAATGGTGGTTGAAAGACTCCTTTTTCCCCCACTTTTAACGTGGGCAGACAGGTTAAAGGCATGCTGCGGTCCAGGACAGGGGTTTTTCAATGTCCGTTCAACTAAAAGGGGGTTAAAGGACTCTTTCTTTCCGGCACTTTTTTAAACTGGGGTCGCAGGGTTTTTAAGGATTTTGCTGTGTTCCCGGGCAGGGTATTAATGTCCCGTTCAAGTAAAAAGAGGGGTTTAAATAATACTGCCTTCTGGCACTTTTTAATTTGTGGGGGATGAGGTTTTAAGGGGCAGCTGGGGTACCCAAAACAGGGGTAGGAATGGGTGTGACTTTTTTTCTGTGGGTTTTATACCTAAGTGTTGTGCCTAAGATGTCAGGGATCCATTTGACTGTTGTGCTGTTAATTTCCCGCTTCTCCCGCCCTGTTTGGGGAAGGGAATGAAGGTGTTGTTGCTTCCCATAAAAATTTAATGGTCATCGCTAAAAAAACGATCCCTCAAAATAAAAAACCCTTTAAATCGATGGGGGCCGACGATGACATGCCCGATGTGGGATAGCCAACGTAATCGTTTAAACATTTCCCTAGGGGGTTTAAAATTTTATTTTAAAAAAAAGGGTTTGCCTCCATTTTTTTTTAAAAAAGGATTAAAAATATTTTTAAGAATAAACCCTTTTTTTTCTTTTTTAAGATTTGGGTTGTTATTTTTTTAAAAAGAAAGAAAAAAGTAGTAAAAACAAAACAAAAAACTTACAAAAACTATTGCATATAAAAGTGGAATGAACTGACTCACAGATTAAAGATAATATGTCATTTTTACCAAACGGTGAACTCTATAAATATAATTTGCTTAATTGCATGCTTTTTCCAGTTCTACCCCTAAGATAATTTTTTTTTTATTTCTCTAAAACGTTATATGGTGATTTAACTATACCACTTAAAAGTTTAACTTGTCCTGCAAAAACTAAGCCACATACGACTAATAAAGGAAAAATTAATAAGCTATTGCTCTTGATAGGTGAAATGAAAAAAAAATCTTAAAAAAGCCACATCATTGAAGCAAATTTTTTTCCCTTAAAAAGGGAAAACAAAAATTTTAAGCAACTTTGGGTTTTGAAGAACCCTTTTTAAAGAAACCTTTCTTTAGTTAAGAAAATTTATCCTTCAAACCCTGTGAATGTTTTAATCAGGCTTCCATTTCTTAAATTTTGAAAACCCAAAGGGCTTTTAAAAACAGGGTTTTTTTAAAAATCTACCTCTTAATATAGCAAAAAGGTCAAGAAACAACATCAGAGGCTTTTTCCATGTTGAGAGGAAAAAAGGGGATGATGGTGCCCCTTTTCTTAAAGGGGAAGTCCAGCAAAACAAAAGCAAAAATTATCAAGTGGCTTGTCTGAGCCTTTATTAATCTTTCTGTGATAAGATTAATATGTATATTTCATGTGCTGTATATTTCCTCGCTTCTCTGCAGGGAAGCTTTTCAGTTTGAAAGTCATATCACTTTGTACTGTAAAATTACAAGCCCCAGGCTTCTTTATTGTGTTGTATCTATCTTTCTATCTCCTAATCTCAATCACAGTGCATGATCCTTCTATCATGTTAAAATCCTTGGAAAACAGTACAACGGGAGTGTGGCTTCAAAGGCAGGTCTAAAAAGAAGTAAATTCCCTTTTAAAAAAACAGGAACCCCTAAAAACTTGACAAAAAAGCTTTTTCCCCTGTTGTCAAAAAATGCAAAATTACTGAGCTTTCTGTCTTTACACAGCTGATGTGCAACTGCAGAAAAGCCAAATAAAATGTAATCAAAATACATTAAAAAGCCCTTAACTTCGAATGTACCAAACCCAGTTTTTTCCATTGAACAACCTACAGGTAGTAAGTTCATAATTACGTGGCTTGTTTTTTTAAGGTGGACATGCATCTTGAGAGGGTGTTTTTTAAAGAAAGTTCCATAAATTTAAAAGTGTTTGGGCCCAATAAATATTTCCTATACAAGATAAGTAAATATAGCAGTGGTAGATACAATATGTGTCTCCTGTTCTTATGCCCCTGGTACCTGCAATTTCCTTTGTGTATCCCAACTATTACTTTTCAGTTGTTTATATTGCATCTTTCTCATCTTTTCAAGCATTATATTCATACAAAGTGCTATTCTTTTGCTTTGAACTATTTTATACATTAACAGCTATTTCCCCTTTCCCCTAATTTTAAATTTTCTTTTGTTTTGCCTTATTGGTAAAATCCTTTTTTCCCCTTTTCTTTTTTGGGTGGATAAATAAAAAACATTTTAATTTTTGGTTTAATTTTAAAATTTTATAATTTTAAAAAAAAAAAAAATTGCCCCGTGGGATGAAAAATTTGAACCCGTATAAAAATTTTAATTGGTCCCAAAATGGGAGTACCAGAACATCCATTTTTAGGAAAGTGGTGCTGTTTTTTAGAAAAAAAAATCAAAAAATTTTTCTGATCTGAAATATTGGGCTAGAGAGGGCTCTGATTTGATTTTCAAACTCACTTATTCAATGTACTAAGTTGGGATTTATTTACAAGATTTGCAAAATTTAAAAGTAATCATATTTAAAAGTTAATTTAAAAAATCCAAGAAAAGGGAATTTTAAAAAAGGAAAATAATAATAAAATAATAATAATAAAAAATATTAAAAATAATAAAAAAAATAGTCATTTAATTTACAATTAATTTACATTCTGTCCTCTGATCATCATGCCACTAACAATACTATACTCCTGGTGTACTCCTGGTGTTTCCAACCTCAGTGAAAATTTTAAAGGGAAGGGCCCCACCGGGTGAAAGTTCACACTGCAAAAAAGTAACTGCGAACCCTTTAAATTTATCATGGGAAATTTTTCCCCTTTTTCCTTTTAAAGTTTCTAGTCTGGATTGTTTAAAAAAATTCAAAAAGGGACAACCAAGGGGGGGGGGCCCGATTTTAATTTAAAGTAGGGAAACCGGTCAAAGGGTTTTTTTCCCTTTTCGCCCCAAATAAAAAATCAAAAAAAAGTGTGGGGCGGTAAATTTTCATCTTTTTTGGGTCAAAAGAGGTTTAATAATTTTCACCGGATGCCTTACCCCAAAGGGATATTTGAACAAGTAAGCCCACATCCATCATGGGGCTCCCAAAAAATTGAGGGGTTTTGAGATTGTAAAAAAATCCACAAATGCCTCGCCGGGGACCCGCTCTTTAGGTGGCACCTGGTGGCGTTGGTCAACAGTATCCTTATCATCAAAGGGTCTGCGAGGAGGCCAGGCGGTTTGCTTGGTTACGCCCCTGGAGCAAGCCTGACAGTGGTTCAGTGGGTTCAACACCCTGTTCACCCTGCTGTCTAAGGAGAGTGACCTTTACCCATTCTTGTTCAGTTTAGGGAAGAGAATCAATCATCATTCCCGCGCTAGGGGGGAGCGTTAGAACAGATTTTAAAGTTTTTAGGGGGGACTGTCAAGTTGGTACTTTAAGGAAAAAACATCAAAAGTCTGTTTCGTCATTACATTCTTATTAAGCTCATCAGATAGTTTGTTAAACTGCTTTTACTGCTATACATCCTTATCGAAGTATCAGATATCTCTCACACAGCTTTCCTTGAGACAGATGCATTGTCTGCTAGAAGCAAGAAAGTCAAGGCCTTCCTCCTCCACCCAGATAATACAGAGGAGAGTTTGAGAATGTGTCTATCAGCTAATGCTTCATACGTACATACAAATTATATTGTCTCTTAGTGACCGCCAATTAACCAATCATGTAGTGATAAGATAGTCATGTGATTAAAAAAGTTCTATTGGAATGTAATTTACTGTGATTAAATCAGATTCATGTCCTAAACGGAAGGTGTTGATCATGTTTCTCAAGCTCTGGCTGCCGGCAGCAATAATAATTATATAATTCGGAGGAGGCATTTAATTGGATAAGGAGTGGAACAAAGATAATTTCCACACCTGATTTAATCATCTTGACAAGATCTTTTGATTTTGCCTTGTTAGTAGTAAAGTAATATTCTAATCTTCCACTCATATTTTGGTACCAAAATTTTCACATTAGAGTATGGTAAAATTATCTGGGTTTTAAGTCATTATGATTTTCTGAAATAAGGCCATATATTTGCATACCCTTTATTTGCTATTGCTCATGCACTTCTAGATGTTGAGCTTAAAATAGTTTAATGTTGATACATAATTGCATTATTGTATTTATTATTACTTTTAATTGGCTGTAGGCATTTTTTGAATCCACTGAAATCAGTAAATACTTTAC
The DNA here is from genome assembly GCA_025379985.1 of Phyllomedusa bahiana. Taxonomy (NCBI): domain Eukaryota; kingdom Metazoa; phylum Chordata; class Amphibia; order Anura; family Hylidae; genus Phyllomedusa; species Phyllomedusa bahiana. Next base: position 26,440 of record JAODAL010020539.1, read on the forward strand.
AGTTCTCCTGATTAAAAATCCATATAAAAAATCAGTGATTGCCTTATAATCCTCATGGCTTTAATCAATGTCATATCAAAGAGAAAAATAAGGTGTGGCCAATAGAAAACCCTGTTTTTTTGTGTAATGTACCAGAAGACCCCTTTCTTCCACTGCATCATAGGTATGACTGTAAGGGGTAAACACAACTTCACAGTCTTACAGTTACCCATTACTTTACAAATATGGGCACAAGACAAATCTCAAACAGTTCACACACCCAGGAACACAATGCCGCAATCATATAACATAAAATTATTTAGTGTAGGTCACACCTCACTGTGGGGGTAATATTTGTATCTTTTATACGATTAATATATATATTATATTTATTATTATATTATATATATTATATATTATATAATTTATATTTAATATATATATTATATATATTTTTATAATTATATTATATAATATTTATGCTGAATTTGTTGTAATCAGCCATTTCAACAGGATGCATAGATCTCAGCAGAAAGGAATGTTAATCAGGACCCCTCCTCAGTGAGACATCCTGGCTCTAAGATAAATTACAACCACATGTGACTGACCAAAGGAGCCATTGATTAGGGACAAACTGAAGGAGCTCTTTGTTTGAGTAAGAAAACGACACCCATAGCTTTAAATCAATGTATAGAATTCTTGTAGGAGGGGGTAGGAATTAGTCTATAAAAGGGGGAAATTCTTTTGTCTGAGTTAGAAGCCACATGGGCTCTACAGGCTACCTGACTGTTACTGTGTGACTTCCAATGCTTGCATTGAATAAATTTTTTTGACTTTTTCCCGCACTAATTTTTTTAATTTGAAAACCCAATCAACATCTATACGCCGTTTTGGCGGCTACAACATCACATTCACAACAAAGGGTGACATGTATGAAGGAAGGCGCTTTGAAATGAATAGTCAAGTCTCATTTTCAGTGTAATGCACCTGAATGTATGAAAGTGGGTTTTGTGCATTAATAAATGGTGTGTAAAGTTTGACATGCCTCGCCTATGTGTTAGGCTCATTACTGAACTTAGGCGCATAAGTATAGCGCCTAACACGTATGAAGGCTATAGACAGGCTGGACATAAGAAAAGCCATTAGAATAGTATGTCAGTGAATAGAAACTATGGTACTGATCCTGCTTGGAGGACCACAGGTCCCAGCAAGACCTGTGCTGCGCTGGCTCTTGCTGTATGTAGAGTAAAGGGTGAGAGCAGGATATTATATATTTTTATATTAATTTTATATATATAAAATATGTAAACGGCCCCTTACAGAGTTTGATGGAAATATTGTAGACATTGGAGGTCATAGGTGATTGTAAAAAAAAAAAGTCATTTATCACTTTGTCTTCAGTAATTTTTTAAAACTGCAGGTTACAAATCCAGTCTCACTACATGTCCACCAATTCTTTATCATAAGTTATTATAAAAAGCTATTAAATAAAATGAAGGATAAAATAAACAATAAATTAAACAGACAAAAGCATAACAATAATGACAACTTACCTCAATGTATACAAAATTTTTCCATCATTCCATATTCGTAGAAGTTGATTTGGAGTTGTAATCCAATGAGCTTCTGCAGTCTTGGAATTACGAAAGATAGTGTCTGGAATCCATATTAATCCAACCATATTGCTGTTGAGAGTTAAAAGCTTCATGGTACTATTGAACCTGAGACGATTGTCAGTCCACGTTTGAGCAAAAAATATGTCTATTTGGTATTCCTGTCAACAACAAAAAGGAGGTTAAATCACTATTTTCATTATAGGGTTAACGCTATTTTCCAGTTTAGTTTGTGTGATAAAAATATAGAAGGCATCTGTTGATCATGTGATTTGTATACAGCAAATCCATTAATTCCTTGGAATGGACCAGGTTGCATAGTACGGTTGAAGAAAAGGTCAGTTCTGGACTTGAGGACTGTAAACATTTTCATTCTGCTTGTAATTCCAGAGCTGGTAACTTTTTTTTATTTTCCACAACTAGCGTGTTATAAAATAAATGTTTATTATTTATTGTCATGCCATTACTATAGCTAATAACCTTTTTTACTCATTTGTTCTTGCTGCCTGTACATAGTAGGGAAATATTTCAAAGTTCCCTAACCTCCTCTTTTCTGTTTGCCATTTTGTATCTTTAAAGTTGGTTTCACGCACTATTTATTTATTTTTTTTAATGCAGCAGTTTGTAAAACCATAGCCCATCAATGGATTCAAATGAAAAATAGAATATAGTTGAAGGACTTATACTTCTTCTACCTGCTGGATCCAATTTTTGGCTGTGCATGAAACCACAATAATGCCTGTACAAGCACAGTGCTTGAGCCTGTAATGGCATCAACTCATAGACATATAACTTAAAGAGTGATGTCACATCAAATAATATACACCCATATATAGAATCTGTTTTTTTTAGATACCTACTGTATGTGGTGGTCTAGTAGTTATTATTATTATTATTATTATTATTATTATTAGTTATTGAAAGTAAGATTTTAGGGTGCGTAGAGCGTCTGATTCAGGGCGCTGTACATTCAAAGACTGTAACAAACATAAACATAAGTCAAACAAGTTCAATGCAGACAGTTTATAATAACAATCAACAGACACAGAGGAAGAGAACCCAACCAGGGCTGGAGAAGCTGGGAATTAACATCCACAACAGTCAAAGGGATACGTGCTACATCGTAGGAACACACTTTAGTTATAAAAGCCGCAGAAAGAAAAAAAATCACACACCCATTCATATCCCTGTCTCTGTTTGTACCACATCGCATGACCCTTAAATTAACTGCATCACCCACAAACTAGAAAGAGTGACAGAAGGGATTGATTTGAACCATCATTTTACTGAATCTGGACATTGGGTATCCCTGTCTGGAGAGTGCAGCATGAGCCCAACCGCGAGACCCCAGATTTAAAAGTGCGGAAAATGGTGTCTTTCAACACGCATTTTAGTTGACGAGGGAGCTTCTGTACGCATATAACATGTCTTGGGCCACAGCAATGAAGCCCGGAACCGCATGACCCCACCTTGAAAATAGGAGATACGGAAAAAGAGTCTTTTCAGACACCATTTCGCAGTTTTCACTGACATGTGACTATGTCCTGTCCTGGGCGACAGGCTATGAGTAGAGGTGGAATCGAATCTAACGAAAGTGGAGATTAGTTTGTGAGTAGTCAGGGAAGAACTTCGGTTCTGAACGAAGTCTCGAAGTTTGGGGTACTTTGGGTGAACGAGTGTGGCTTTTTGATTGATAAAATGGCTGCGAGCACCATGGCGCTAATGGGGCAAAGCAGACGTTGGTAGGGAGAGAACTGGCAGTAGCCTGCATGACATGTGCGGAGATGAGGCCAATCAGGAGACCGGCGGATTTCTGTACGTACCGCGAAGACTATATACAGTCGGCGCGCGACGCTGGGGCTCATACCGCTCTCACTGTACTGATCAGGGAAGGTGCTGCTGCGGATGATTGTTAATGAAGAAACTGATTTTTATACAGCGATTTTTGGTGGAGGTGGTCTCGCTTGTTCTCCGATGACTGCTTCCTTTAATGTTTATTTCTGACTTTTTGGTATGTATTCGGATCTGAAAGTCAGTTGATTAGATAAATGTTAATGCTATCTGCTTCACAGCACACTGAATATCCAAGGGGGCATCTATGCAGTTCTGTTGTTTCATTAAAGAAACAGCGTTTTTATAATACATTAACCTTCATTTTTGGGGGCTGCTCAATGTCTTTTGCGCAATTTACTCCACTGGGGTTAAATAAGGTTGTTTTTGTGCTGTGCGTGGTGCTCAGATAATCGGTCGCTTTTTGCACCTCCAAAAAAATAACAATTTTCCTGGAGTGCATAATTCACAAGCGAAGGTTAATTACAATTTTTGTTCTCTTGTGTGCGTAGAAAACACGCAATTGTAACAACGCTACAAATGCTAGTAGTTTCCGGCTGCTGCTGCGCAATTTCTTTTGCACAATTTGACATCCAGGGGTTAATGTAGCGTCGTTGTTGTGTCTGCTGTTGTGATCTCAGAAGAAACCGTCTTTTCTCAACGCCAAAAAATACAATTTCCTGTAGCATATTGTCACAATCGGAAGGTTAATTTAGCAGTTTTTTTCTCTTGTTGTGTAGCGTTAGATAGTAACCTCTATTGTAACACGCTACAAAGCTATTAGTTTCTGGATGCTAATTTCTTTTGCGCATAATTTACTATCTCATGGGTTAATTAGAAGCGTGGTTCTGATGTGGTTTACTCGCAGTAAAGAACTGTGTGTCACCGCTACTGAAGAAATTCTGTGCCATATACATATCAGAATTTAAATTTAAGCCTGTTGTGCTTTTATATTCAGCTAAATACACGAGTTTTTAAAAACGGCACTACAAGTCAATTTTTTCGCTGCCCATTGGTGGAGCGCAATTTATATCCAAGGGTTACCCAAGCTTCTTAGTGGGTTCATTTGGCATCAAATACAGGGTGTGTATTTAGTCATTATACAGATATCTTCATCAAACAGTGTGCTGACATTTTAGAAATACAAGTATGTCAGAGGAGCAGAGAGGTGGCGGCTCTTCACCTCGGCGAGGGCAGAGGCACAACATTCCTGTAGCAAGGGTCGCCGAGGCACAGCTACCGTGGACGTCGCAGCGAGGGGCTCACTCGGTTTGAGCGACAAACTGCCGCTGTCATCTATGCGGCCGGTGTAGCTGATAGCAAACCCAAGATGGTTGTCCGTTGATTGGTTTGTTGACTAGGTCATCCCTTCGACTCTGCCAGAGAGGGAGAGATTCACGGTCCTAAAGAGGAGTCTTTGGTGGGAACGTCTGAGACACAACCCTTAGTTGTGCAGTGGCCCTGGGAGAGAGCAGCGGCACTCACGGATCCTTCAAACCCACCTCTGTCCAGTGTTCCTCAGCCAGAGATATATCTGATGTGTGAGTGGGGTCTCAGCGAGCCGAATATATAGCTGACCTGGTATGAAGCGCAATACGTGAGGAGGGCGCCATGTGAAGCGGCTACTTGGCAGCGAAGGAATGGGGCCAATATCGCTGCTTCTTGCAGTACGGCGCAAAGTATAGATGTTGAGAGTGGCATGGGAGGTCATGTTGTGAGGGGGGTCAGCTTCTGCAATACCGGACGTGATGAGGACAGCAGTGACGATGAATCACAAATAGGATGTGATGTAGCCGACCGACTTGGGAGCCGGGTGAGGCGAGGGCTTTTCATCATCGTCAGGAGGAAGTGGGCGTCCAGCTTGCGCAGTAGGGCAGCGGCGCAGCAAGCAGGTGGGTCGGTGTGGCCCTTGTGAGGTCAGCAGGATGAGCGGCAGTGTTGAGGTCGGGAGCAATCGGGCCACGGGGTAAAAAACCCGCTTCGCATGTCCAAGAAAAGTAGCGGCGACGGGGTCAGCGAGGGCAGCGCGCGGCAGTAGTCATCAGTGCGGAGCTTTGCGGGAAAAATAAAAATCCGATACTTCGGCGGTGTTGGGCAAGTTCTTTGTAAGGCACGGAGGAGCCGAACGTGGACTATGGGTCATATGTAGGAATCTGTAAGCAGAAGTGAAGCGTGGCCAGGGCAGCTAAGTTGGCACCCCACGGCCCTGCGTCAACAACATGCAGCGCGTCGACCATCACGGTGGCCTGGAGAGAAGGTGGCTCAGATGTGGTGAGTCACATCGCATGCGCTGCAGCAATGCAGCAGCAGCACCCAGTGGGGCCCCAACCGCAGTGCCCATTGCAGCCAGGTAAGCTGGTCCACCAACCTCTGCAGAATGGAGCTGTTTCTCTTTGACAACATCACCCAGGTCCAGATGCTCCTGCTCCCTCGGCTTACTCATGGCGCAGCATTCGTTCAGCAATGCGTTGCGCAAAGAGACAGACAGTATGCGTCCAAGACATCTAAAGGAGCAGTAAGCTGACTCGTCGCTCCTGTCCAGCGTTAGGAGTTGTTTGGTACTTGCGTCCCTCCCTTTCCAAAATGGTGGGACTCTGCGACATTCAGTGAGAACTAAAGGTGTGTGGCCGAGGCCGTGATGGAGAGTTCCAAGCCGTATTTCTTTCCGCAATATAGTGACTCTCAGTGAGTACCAACACTGTAAAAATATGTAAGTACTAAGGTTTGGCGCAGTCCATAATCAAATCTGTTTGTTTCCAAGGTGCACACTGGCGCGGGGCAGCTCTGCGACGTGAGCTGGATACGTCAGGGCCAGTAAAGTAGCTGTCCCTTTTACGGCCCATGGGGTGGAGTGTGAGTCCGCCCAGGCCACACGCACAACAAGACTGGACAGGAGACGCCAACTTACTCTCCTCCACGTTGGTCAAACGCTCGTCTCGCGACAATGTCCGCCTCCTCCTTCCTCCGACCACACCACGCGCCATTCTCAGCGCTCACAGTACTGCGTACCATCATACCTCATGTGAGAGGGGCGAGTGCGCGGTCGTCAGCAGTTCGACTACCTGCTTGCCTCGGCGAACGAAGTCACACAGGGGGAACTACTAGCTCCGGTTTCATGGCCATCGCTATAGAAATCGATGTGTGGCTGTGTCTCGCGCTCACTGCGCAAATTCGGAAAGTCTATGGTAGACGGAACAATGGGAGGAAACCATGGTGTCCAGCGCTGCACAGAGGAGGGGATGGTCCATGCGCCCCTGCATGGCGCACGTGTTCAATTGGTTGTGAAAAGGTCTGAAGTCTTCCACGATACTTCAGAGATTCTGAAAATGGCCAGGAAACTGTGCATGCCCTTTTATCCATTCGTACAAAGCCAGGAAAAATAAGCCTATCGGGATCTGGTGCAGCGGCAGAACTGTCCCCTCCTCCGGGCACACCAACAGCAGACTGGGATATGCGATGTTTCAAACCCGTTGAAATGCGACCAGGCCTGCACATGTTTGAACCATGACTGTATGAAACAGAGAAAGGTCATTAACGATTTTTTGATGATCCAGGCAGACAGGAAGTACTCCCTGTTGTAACTTTGATGTCAGCCAGTGGTCAGCTCATGCGTGACACCTGCGTTGTTGAGGCGCATTTTGAGGAAGGCGACGTTATTTGTCAGTCGCCAGGACTACTGGGATGAATAATGTGCATTCACTTCATCCATGTGCCTGGAACAGATGCATGAAAAAATATGTCTGAGGCAGTAGGCATGGAGACGTGGCGATTACATCTCGTGGCCACATGAGTCCGGTGGGGACTGAATGGACGGAGGAGGAGGAGGACATTGGAGCAGAAGCATTGTATGTTGAATTGAGTGTATTTTACCCGGGTGACAAGAGAGGAGGAGCAGGAGCAGCTGGGAGGAGGTGAATGGAGATGAGGAAGACGAGGCAGATGACCCCCAAGCACGTGGCTGTATACAGTGGAAATGGAGGCGGGAGCCCCTCGGAGTCACTGTGCAGATGGCCAGAGCATGATTATTTGCCTGGCTCGTGAACAGCCGAATAGTCAGCATCGGCCAGAGGGAGTGAGCTGTTTTTGGCTCTCCAACCTATTGGACCCTCGCTAGGGTCGCAAAATGGAGCTTTTTCCCCAGCTATGTGAGAGGGGAGGAGACAAACGTATAAAATGATATAAGGGCAGGCCTCTGTAATCAGTGCCGCATGCTCATGTGCGGCATCGGTCACTCCTTTTCTGACGGTCTGACCGGGGTTGGTCCTCAGCGCACACGTACTACTGCCGCGCGGCCTTTGGCGCTCGTGCGTGGGGGAACACAGAATAAGGGTGGCTGTGGGGGATAGGACGACGAGAGTACCAGCTCGGATCATGCAGAGACCTTAGTCCTGGAGTCATGATTGAGCAGCTTCCTTCATCCGCCAGTGAGGAGGGTATTTCGCAGCATCAGCAGGACCTGGAGCAGTCCCTGAACCACAGGTGGTGGCCTCGTTGGACAGACAACTCTGCCACCCAGTTAGAAGATCCGCTGGACTACTGGGCAGGCCAAACTGGATGTGTGCCGCAACTTGCCGATGTTTGCGAAGGAGAGCTGTCCTGCCCTGGGGTAGTTGGCAGATATGTGCGTCGTGTTCGTGCGGCGTAGGAGGCGATCGTTTTTTGCCAATGGAGAACCCGCTTTGTGCCACGGGGAATATGTGAACGAGCTGACCTTTAGTCAAGATGAATTCACGGTCGTGGATCAGCCAGTGAATTCCACACCACCACATGCGTTAGGTGTCAGACGTACTCAGCCATGACGCCTCACCCATACTGTGAAATGAGTCTGGGTTCAAACTAGCCTGCCTCAGCAACTATTCTGATTTGACGTCCACCGCCTGACGCGCCAATACATTAGTGACAGTTTACTCGCATCTGCCCAACAACCAGCTTGTACTAGGGACTGGTATTGCCACCACACCTCCACACTGTGTGTCATTGTGCGCCACTGTCTGACCTCCTGTCTGCTGCTGTGGCTGCTGCCGTGACCGTCCACAGCACTGTGTCATTGTGTCCGCACTCTGTGGCCATCTCCTGTTTTTGCACCTCCCAGAATGTAACTTATTGCCACTGTCTGACCTCTGTGGACTGCTGCTGCCCGTGGACCTACACACTGCTGTCATGTCCCACTCTATGGCATACGTCCAGTTTTTGCCTACTCCTGAATGTGATTGTGCACCACTGTCTGCCTCTGCTGCACTCACTGCTGGCTCGTGCGCCGTGATCAAGCTACGCTACACCTTTGTCATTGCCCCCACTCTGTGGGCCCCCGACTCACTGTTTCTAGCACCTCCACACATCCAGACATGTACATTAAGACCACTGCCTGAGCGCCCCTCCCCCACCTGCGCGTACATGCACGTGCAACCCCTCAAGAGACCAACTGTGTCATTTGCACCCACTGCGCTGACCTCATGGCTGCTGCCGTTGTACCTACACAACTGTGTTCATTGTGCCACTGCCTGAGCTCTATGCTGCTGCCGCAGTGACATACACACTGATGTCATAGTGCGCGACTGCCTGACCTCCTGCGCTGCTGCGTGACCTACACACTGTTTCATTGTGCCACTTGTCTGAGGCTGTCATGGGTTCTGGCTCCGTGACCCTACACACTGTGAATTGTGCCACGCAGTCTGACTAATGCTGCTGCTGTGGCTTCTGCTCTGTGACCTTACACACTGTGTCATTGTGGCCACTGTCTGTACCTCATGCTGTCTTTGCTGCCGTGACACTACCACACGCGGTTAGTCGATTGTGCCACGTATGACCCTCATGCTGCGGCGTATGGTGCTGCGCCGTGATCTAGCACACTGTGTCTCATTGTTCCATGCTGTGGCCTTAAACTCCTGTTGTTGCCACCTCCGATTGTCATTGTGCTCACTCTCATGACCTCATGCTGCTGTCGCTGCCGACCGTCACCTCGCACACGTCTGTCACACTGGATGTTGCCACTGAGACCTCAGCTTGTTTTTTTCCAGCTGTCGCTCGAATGCTTATCAGGTACATTCCCCTTCTTGTTTGGTCAGTTTTGCCCTCTTAAGTGCCAGGGGAATTTTTAGTGAAGCGATTCTAAGAGCGGCGGCAGTCATGTGCGTGTCATACTAAAAAACAACTTTGTGAAGACCAAACCAAGCTAACTCTGCATATTTAAGCATGGCACAACGTTCTACAGCACCCTGCAGTCTCTGTGCAGCCTGGAAATAGCTGTTTTTTAACGTGATTCGTGCCGAAGAAATTTCGGAACGAAGTTATTTTTTTGCGAGAAATTCGGCGAAGTGAACGAAACGACTTTCGGGAAATTCGCCCATCTCTAAGCATGAGCCCCAAACCTGCATGACCCCAGATTAAAAAGTGCCGGAAAAAGGAGTCTTTCATCCACCATTTTAGTTTCACTGGACATTGACTTACCTGTCCTGGGCCACAGCATGAGCCCCAAACCTGCATGACCCCAGATTTAAAAAGTGCAGCAAAAAGGAGTCTTTCAACCACCATTTTAGTTGAACTGGACATTGACTATACCTGTCCTGTGCCACAGTATGAGCCCAATCTGCATGACCCCCAGATGTGTGGCCTTGACTGGGAGGACGAGGAGGTACGACTGCTGGATGCAGGTTGCATTAACCACTGAAGAACAGATTGGTGACGCTGTTCGTTACTGAGATTCACAGGGCCTTGATCCAGCGATGACAGGCCTGACGGTCCTGCAACTGACGATCCACTGGCATGCGTGTTTTCGCCAGCACTGGAAGCAGCACCTTCTCTCGTACCTCTAGCTCCATGTCCTACCCCCCTCTTTGCTCGCTTACCACCTGAATTTCGCTCCATTTTTCAGAAAGATAAAATTTGAGAAGGTATGGAAGAGTTTTGTAACGTCTCTTATTAAAAGACGGCAAATCACAGCTATTCTCAAATCCCTCAAATCAAAAAAAAATTTGCTGGACTCAAATTTAACTGCAAGGTGGCTCTATCAACAAAGCTGGCCTGCGCCAAAGTGAAAAAAACACATATCTGAAATGTATATGGGATAATAAAAGGTATTTTTTGGCACCTATCAATTCACCTGTGGTAACTACAAAATTGCTGTATTCAAATTTAACTGCAAAGTAGATCTATCAACAAAGCTTCAGAAAGCAAAAATGATGGACCAGCCCAAGTGTACGGTAGAAGGTAGCAAAATTATAAACACTTTAATGAGAAATGGTATAAAAGCAAAAGGAAAAAAGCCACAAAGAAGAAATGAGTGCAACAAGTAACGCCAAGTTGACGCGTTTTAAATCAAACGATTCTTAGTCATAACAAGAACTTACTGACTCTCACTTCCTTATAAAGGAAACACCGGAATCCTGGGCGGAGTAAACAATGCATCACTATATACAAACATTAGTAATTTAAAATTAAGTCTGTTCTGAAATTCAACCCAAAAGGGTGTGAGGTGTTTAACATTAATATCCAATAGCCTTCTCTATTCAATAAGGCTCTCCTGTTATCACCACCCTTTCCCAATTAAGACAGACTCAAGACAAAAAACTTTAAAACTAGAAACATTTTCCTGATGTATATGGTGAAAATGTTTTGAGACATTGGAGACACATTTTGTCCTACTATCAACAAAGCTTGACTGACCAAAAGTGAAAAAAAACACCTGTCTGAAATGTATACGGATATTAAAATGTATTTTTGGCACCTTTCAATTCACCTGTGGTGACTATAAAATTGCTGGATTCAAATTTAAGTGCAAGCTGCCTCAATGAACAAAGCTGTAGTGCGCCAAAGTCAAAAAACCCCGTATTGTTATGTTTATTCGTATAATTTTAAAGATATTTTTGGCCCTTTCAATTTCACATTTGGAGACTATAAAATTGCTGGATTCAGATTTAAGTGCATGTGCCTCAATGAACAAAGCTGTAGGCGCCAAAGTCAAAAAACATATCTGTTATGTATTCGTATAAATACAAGATTTTTTTTGGACCTTTCAATTCACCTGTGGTGACTATAAAAATTGCTGGATTCAAATTTAAGTGCAAGCTGCCTCAATGAACAAAGCTGTAGTGCGCCAAAGTCAAAAAACACGTATCTGTTATGTATTCGTATAATACATGATATTTTTGGCACCTTTCAATTCACCTGTGGTGACTATAAAATTGCTGGATTCAAATTTAAGTGCAAGCTGCCTCAATGAACAAAGCTGTAGTGCGCCAAAGTCAAAAAAACACGTATCTGTTATGTATTCGTATAATACAAGATACTTTTGGCACCTTTCAATTCACATGTGGTGAGTATAAAATTGCTGGATTCAGATTTAAGTGCATGCTGCCTCAATGAACAAAGCTGTAGTGCGCCAAAGTAAAAAAACACATATCTGTTATGTATTCGTATAATACAAGATATTTTTGGCACCTTTCAATTCACCTGTGGTGACTATAAAATTGCTGGATTCAAATTTAAGTGCAAGGTGGATATATCAACAAAGGTGGAATGGGCAAATTGAAAATGAACACCTATCTGAAATGTATACTGATAATAAAAAGTGTGAGTTTTTGCACCTAACAAAGAGACTGCAGTTACTAGAAAAGATGTGTATCCTATAAGTTCAGGCTGCCCAATATCCAGGAAATATTTCAATAGAAAACTGTTAATAATAAAGCTATTGCAGTGCAATGTCTACACTAAGTCTTGGTGAACTTTATCCAGTATTCTTTATAGAGCTTGTCTGTGTTCGCCCGCGGGCCCCCTCCCCTCTGCTCCCCCTCGTGACTTTACAGCGGTAGATGCTCCTTTAAAATTCTCTACCTAACTACATAAAATCTTCCAATCTCTAATCTAACTAAATTGTAAGGATCACAGCTAATAGTAGAGGTTTCTCTGTGAAGAAATAGAATAATTTTGCTGAGCTGTTTGGACACAAGCAGAGCTCACGTCCTTCTGCTCTGAGACGCTGAGAGACACTGAGGCTGAACAGGAAACGCTGTTCTATGTAAAACGAGGTCATGTGATTTTTCCAGCCAATCGCAACCATACACATCCCAGTCATGACGTCACACAAACATCTCACCCGGCTCTCTTCTGTAAGCTGATTTGCTGGCCGCCAAAATGACAGGAAGCGCCGAAAATGGCGCGATCTTAATAGATGATGCACAGATTTCAACCTAAATTATCGCATGATCTAAAAATTTCGATCAACATAATAACTGTGCCGATTTCAACTTTGTCGATAATAATCGCTCAACACTAGTCGCAATAATTAAGAGAGACGCAGGAGGAGCGATCTCTGCGTCTCCTTCCTAAACACTGTTGTAAATACTTTAATGGGTCTGGTTTCTTAGAAGGCATCATTTAAGGGGGTATCTAACATACAGGCCCCTCAAAGCCACGTCAGAACTGGACTGGTCCCTAAAAAAATGTATATTTCAAATTTTCTTGAAAATGTGAGAAATTACTATTACATTTTTAAGCCCTCTAATGTAAAAAAAAAAAAAAAAGGACATTTAAAAAATGATGCCATCCTATAGTGGATATATGGTAGATGCTAGTTATAAAATATTTTGTGGTGAATAATTATCTGTCTTGCACGCAGAAATTTTTGAACTTTCAAAATCACAGATTTTTCACATTTTTCATGAAATTTTGATATTTTTCACAAAAAAACAAAGATTGTATGGATAAAATTTTCTTACTAACTTAAAGCACAATGTGTCATGAGAAAACAATCTCTGAATCATATGGATAGGTAAAAGTGTGAAAAAGTTATTCTCACATAAAGTGACACATGTCAGATTTAAAAATATAGGGCTGCGTCAGGAAGGCCAAAACTGGCTGGGTCCTTAAGGGGTTAAACAGTACCATCCCTCTTCCAAATCCAAAGGTCTAAAATTATACATTTTGATTAGCAGAGGTAGATCAGTGTAATGGTCGGGCGTTGACAGACGTATGCCGAAGCGCCGACCGCTGATATCCGGGTGTGGATCCTCAGGGCCCACCGCAGGCACAGATGGCAAATGGCAAATGCAGGTGGTGGGTAGCCAAAGTGCAGGTCTGGGTTGGAGACAGTGCACCGCAGGTGTAGCTGATAAATGTACACACAGTCCAGGTGTAGCTGGGAACGTATGCGCAGTCCGGGTGGGTAGCAGGTATAGGCCAAGCAGCAGGAATAGGCCAGCAGGTACAGCGGCAGATGTGCAGCAGGTGTAGGCAGGCTGGTGCAGCGGCAAATGTCCAACAGGAACTGATAGACGTGTAGAACCTATAACAGAACAGCAGCAATGCAGCAACCAAGGGGTCAAGCTCTTGTACTGTAGACAACAACGAACTGACCCAGAACCCAGGGGGGAAGTTCCTTATATAGTCAGAGGTCAGGGGTCACTTAGCATTAACAGGAACACTGTGTCTTTGAATATGGTGCAGTGCCGCGCGCACGCCCCTAGAGGGAGCCCGTGTGCACACAGGATGCCAGGGAGCTGGAGGAAGCACAGGTGAGAGACCAGAGCCAGGGACACCAGAGGATGTCGCAGCAGCGGCCGGGACACGAGCACGCTGAGGGTCCATAGTAGGGACCGCGGCGTGAACCGTGACAGTACCCCCCCCCTAAAGCCCTCCCCTCCGGGCTAGCCGGGTACCCACAAAACAGCTAGGGATAACCACCTCCTCCTCGGCATCCCAGGAACTGTCGTCAGAGGAGGTGTCCAGAGAGTCCCGGGTAACTTCTTGGACCTGGGGAGAAGCAGAAACAGTAGGCAGGGGGTGGGTGGGTGGGAGTCAGAGGTGTCTTTACAGACCAGAGGCTCTTATTGCACACGTGGTTCTTCCATGGCACAGCAGAAACAAACGGACAGAGAAACGGATGGGCAGGGCTGCTCCAAATGGGCGTGCTTGAGGCAGAGAGAGTGGCAATGCTTGCCCCATTGGACAACTTCGCCCGTTTTCCAACCCAGGGATGGGTTGTGAAGCTGTAACCACGGGAGCCCGAGCAGGACTGGAGCAGACGAACTAGGCAGGACGTAAAAGGACAGATTTTCCTGGTGGGAACTGCCAAACTTTAAGGACACAGGCTGGGTACGGAACTGGACTGGCTCCTTCAGGATCTCCCCTATTGATGGAAGAGAAAACATAGGGGCTTCTCTAGACGGGCAGACTGAACTTCTCCAGCAGAGACGGGTGGATAAAGTTCTCAGAGGAGCCGGAATCCAGGAAGACAGGAACTTCATAGGCGGCACCAGACGAGAAACGTAGAGTGACCGGAGTGGTCAGACGAGGAGCAGAGGCATCTTGATTCAGGGTCACTTCACCCACAACAACATGGCACAGGGGTTTCCGGGACACAGCTGGGAGGACTGGTCAGTTCATCAGGTAATGACGGGTACCACCACAGTACAGGCACAGATTTAAGCTGCGTCGACGGGTGCGTTCCTCTGTGGAAAGATGAGTGCGGTTGACTTCCATAGGCTCATCTTGGGTGAGCAAGGTGCCAGGCGAGGCTGAGTCGGGGTCTCAAGTAGGGGGCGTGGAGGTTTGCGAGGACGGTTGGACACTGGTTGTTGGCGAAGCTCTAACTCCCTCTCAGCAAAACGGATGTCGATCCGGGTAGCAAGAGCAATGAGGTCATCCAGGATGGTAGGTAAGTCACGACCAGCCAACTCATCCTTAATGCGTCCATCGAGGCCCCCCCAGAAGGCAGCAACGAGGGCCTCATTGTACCAGGCAAGCTCGGAGGCCAGGGTACGGAACTGGATGGCATACTGGCCCACGGTGGAGTCGCCTTGACGGAACCGGAGCAGAGAAGAAGCAGCAGAGGTGTTGCGCCCAGGTAGCTCGAAGGTTTTCCGGAAGGCGTTCAGGAACTCCTGGAGGTCCCCTGTCAGCAAATCCCCTTTCTCCCACAGAGGTGAGACCCAGACCAAGGCTTCACCTGAGAGCAGGCTGATGATGAAAGCCACCTTGGCACGGTCAGATGGGAACTGGTGAGCCAGGACCTCAAAGTGGCTTGAGCACTGATTGAGGCAGCCACGACTGGTATGGGGCTCTCCGGACTCACGGGCAGGCAGAGGCAGGTGCAGACTGGGCCTGGTCCTGACCCCGGGAGGCGGCACCACAGCCGAGGGCGGAGCAGTTGTAGGTGCCAATGCAGACACGACTTCATCCAGACGGGTGGTGAGCGTCTGCAGCTTCTGAAATAACTGCTCCAGATGAATGCCCTGACGGTTCACAACGGCTACTAGGTCAGGCAGTCACTCCGGCGGGATCCATATTGTATTGTCAGTTCGTACTGTAACGGTCGGGCGTTGACAGACGTATGCCGAAGCGCTGACTGCTGATATCCGGGTGTGGATCCTCAGGGCCCACCGCAGGCACAGATGGCAGATGCAGGCGGTGGGTAGCTGAAGTGCAGGTCTGGGTTGGAGACAGCGCACCGCAGGTGTAGCCGATAAACGTACACACAGTCCAGGTGTAGCTGGGAACGTATGCGCAGTCCGGGTGGGTAGCAGGTATAGGCCAAGCAGCAGGAATAGGCCAGCAGGTACAGCGGCAGATGTGCAGCAGGTGTAGGCAGGCTGTCGCAGCAGCAAATGTCCAACAGGAACTGATAGACGTATAGAACCTATAACAGAACAGCAGCAATTCAGCAGCCAAGGGGTCAAGCTCTTGTGCTGAAGACAACAACGAACTGACCCAGAACCCAGGGGGGAAGTTCCTTATATAGTCAGAGGTCAGGGGTCAGGAACACTGTGTCTTTAAATATGGTGCAGTGCCGCGTGCGTGCCCCTAAAGGGAGACTGTGTGCACACAGGATGCCAGGGAGCTGGAGGAAGTACAGGTGAGAGACCAGAGCCAGGGACACCAGAGGATGTCGCAGCAGCAGCCGGGACACGAGCACGCTGAGGGTCCATAGCAGGGACTGCGGCGTAAACCGTAACAATCGGTGTATGGTATGTGCATGCATAGTCAATGTCTTTTTTACTACAAATTAGATTCATACATATCTTTCTCCTATTTTTTTTCTATTTTATCTTTGTACCAGCACCCCTACATTATTAGTGATAGTGCTGCATGGAGGCCATTGCTGCTGTGATGCTTTGCCTGTGGTTGAGGGACTTAGTGTCATGGGGCTAAGCCTGGCAGCACAGGTGCTGTTTGGTTGCTAGGTCACACTTTTTATAGGTATAATCATTGTGGAAGTCACCATGCAGTGTAGGGACTTATATAAAAGAGGATGCAGTGAAATTGCAATCAGATTTATACAGTTTGATCAAAATGTGTAATAAAAAACTTTAGTTCAATTTTGCATGTCTTACCGGTCTTTCTCATTGTTTTCCTTTTTACCAGCACATCTCCCGTTTTGCTCTTTTTTTAAATTACCATAAGATTACATAAGCTTTACTACCTATTTCTCCTCAGTCTATTTGCTGTGAGCTAATAGAAAAGTCAGCTTTTATGATCTGTTCACTTGGCGGTGGTGATATATGGTAGCCAATGTTGCTGTTATGTTTTGCCTGTGGGAGTGTGAACTAGTGTCAGTGGGCTAAGCCTAGCAGCAGGGGTGCGTCGGTTATGCTGGGTCACGTCCCCTACAAGTGTTGTTGTTACCTATAATGTAGGGACAATCCTTGACTGTATGAATAGGTGTTTCTCTGTTTTCTTTTTTTTCTGTTATGTGTCGATGGTGTGGTTAATTTTAGGCTATGTTCACACGGCTTAATTGAGGGACGTAATTACGCCCCGCAATTACGCCGTGTGGACGAGGGCGGGGCGGGAGCGGGGGAGTGAGCGGGGGGCCGGCACTTCGCCGGCCCCTAGACAATCACTGCTAGTGGCGCGTATACGCCGCTAGAAAGTGACATGTCAATTATCTCCCCGCCCGGCGGCTTCGTCGGGCGGGACGAGGAGATGTAATCCATAGTTCTCTATGAGAACTGTAAATTACCGTAATGAATGGGCCGTTTTCGCGTAATTACGGACCGAAATACGGCCCATTTTAAGCCGTGTGAACATGCCTTTAGAGAGTTTTTTTTTTTTTAATTCAAAATTCACTGCTGCGTGAATTCTGCATCACTATTTTTATGCAATAATACTGTACACAGGAGGAAATTGAATTTGAGCTGTTGGGGATTTTATACCTGGGCTGATGTTAAGTGCCAGTCCGGACCCAGCAAAACATTCTTAAAAAAGGTCATCTTGAAGGGTTCTGAGATAATGTAGAATTCTGAAAACATATTAACCTCATGCTCTGATCTCTTGATTAAAAGGTTTTGTTAGATTCTGCCCTTTTTTCTTGATGCTTCAAGCTCAAAGGAAATAGACTAAACTAAAGGTGCTCTTATATCTTCAATAGCTGTCAACTTAAGAGTCCTTTGACTGACAGCCATTTCTTCATGCTGCCCCATACACTAGCATTGTAGGCTAAGCCAGTCCTGCAAAAATCGTTGGGTTAATCTATAAGGGCTTGTTCACATGGCGTTTTTGGTTCTGTGTTTGATCCGAAAGTCCAAAAACTCATTGGCTATCGGATCCTAAACGGATCCAACACGTATCCAACACGCTGCTGGATGGCACCCTGTAGTTTATAATAGGGCTCCTGCTGCATCTTTCGGACCAAGAATTAACATGTCAATTCTTGGAACGGATCCAAAAGACAGATCCGAAAGACGCAATGAGACTCGCGTGGGAGATCACTCATGTGAACACTGATGTGTGTTTCATATTAAAAGCAATGTAAATCACAATGCTATTTGTTAGATGTTTGTTTGGGTCTGTTTAGGGTCCGACAGATGGATCCAAACACGCATCTAAAAGCATATGTTCACACGGACTCAACACGCCATGTGAACATACCCTAACATTTATGGGGGCCTTAAAAGTCATGTGTAAATTCCCCTAGAAAGGTTCCTTTTTTCTATAAAATTTTATTTTATGACATAGTAAAATATATTTTTTCTTACTATCATTATGTTACTTGTAACCAAAGCCTACGGAGATCAAATATCTCATACATTTTTGAGTTCTCATAATTGTTGTGAATTTGTCTTAAAATAGGAATAAAATGTATTCTACCACTATTTCTATTACCATGAAATTGCAACACACTGAACTCCAGGATCTGCTAATTGTCATTAAAATTAAATGCATCTAATTTATCTTCGAATACAGCTGGCTAAACTACAAAATGTGAAAAAGTAAGGCTTTTATGTATATTTAAATGCTATTTAAAAACATTATCTTAGTTGCTGTTGCCTGCCTTCCAGCAATGATTAAGTCATGCACTAGTGGAGGCATTTGTTTCATTTAAAATGAATGCCCATTCTTACTCTAGTTTATATTGCAGGATACTAAAAACCTCAGCATGTTCTTCTAAACGGGGGAGATGAATGGAACGAGTATCACAACACTGGCTCCTTATTAAAAAAATATTTTTATGGTGTGAAAACCTTCATATTTGTCGCATTTTTATTGCAAAGGATGATCTTTTTCTTTAAGCAATTAATTTAACTGACTATTTTTTACATTTTTTTTCTTAGCTTTGCACTACTCACAATCTTATATTGCCCCCAGACTGC
Organism: Phyllomedusa bahiana; assembly: GCA_025379985.1. Lineage (NCBI taxonomy): Eukaryota > Metazoa > Chordata > Amphibia > Anura > Hylidae > Phyllomedusa > Phyllomedusa bahiana. Next base: position 45,446 of record JAODAL010020539.1, read on the forward strand.
AGATCACTAGTCCACCACAGTTACTTCCTACTCAAGCTTACAATTTATTAAGTAGTATACTGAGGTCTCTTGTTCATCCAAAAGCTATTTGGATTAAATGCAGCAGAAATAAAAATAAAATGCTATTCTCTGGCTTATTAGCCAACACAGAAACCAGTCTAGTTCAATGGTCTCTGTCTTTAGGGGGATTTTACACATAGCATTTCAAGGGTAAAAAAAAGTAATTTTTTTGTGAAAAAAAAGGTATGACATTTTTCAAGCATTTTCTCCTTAGCTTCTCTAAAGAACATGAAAAACATCACAAGAAATGAAATACATGTATAATTTTTTTTACCAATGGATTTTTATTGAAGATTTTCAAATTATATGTGTGAAAAAATATTAGCATCTCGGGAAGGGGAGGCTTACAAATTCTTTTCGATGTGGTCTCCATAGTTTGTTGTCAACCCTTTCTTGAAGAATTGAGTCTGCTATAGAATTTTCCCTCTAATGTCCGAAGGTGCCAGACGAAATTTTAAGCTCTGATCGGGGCTATTGGGGCACCGATGTGACCACCTCCCTCATCCCTTTTTATTTCCTACCCTTCTTCCCTTCTCCTTTCTCAGTTCTTTATGTATTTCCTTCAGAAATTCATATTTTGATGACAGGGTGATATGTCTGATTTTCTGAATGCAATGTCTATGTTCTCTTGACTATATCTGTTTTTAATTGACAAACATTGCCAATGTTCATGTGCTTTGCCACTTATTATACTTTTTCCAATATATGTATAATTAAAAAAAAAGACATGTTAAAGTGTATGCAATTCATAGTGTTTTCACAAGCTTGAAAAAAGCTTGAAAAAATTGTCTTTTCTGGCATTTACTAAGTACTCAATAAATAGATTCTCTCTAAATGCTTGTATGTACATTCCATTTAAAATGAAAAAATAGAAATAGAAAATATTGTAATAAAACACAACTTAATTCATTCTTTAGATCCATACTTTAATCTACTTTTCACAACATTATGTGCAAGAGGCCTTAAGGGTATGTGTTGAATACTTTATTACAATATGTAAAAAGTAAGTGTGATGAGTATTTGGATACGTTTTCTGGACTGCAAAAATTTACCCTATTGTTTCTATTGGCTTTTAAATGCGTAAAACGGATCAAGAAGTGACATGTCTGGATCCGTAAAACGCAATACGTAAAATATTTAAAATACAAATTGTCTAAATGACTATACATTTTACACTGAAATCAATAAAAACTGAATGAAACATTGTTAAATACGTATTTGGATACATATTTGGATACGTAATACATATCCAAATACGTACTTCACAAACACCATGTGAACATACCCTTAATTTAAATAAATAGTGCCTTTTGATCAGCCAAAGCCCTGGCAATCATCTTACTGCTGATCAAATTTTAACACAAAAGGGGAAATTTTAAAAACATGCATTAAAGTAAAACAGGCACACACAGCGAGCATTTGTTAAATGACCTATGAAGAATAAGAGCTAAAATCTGGCTAAATTCTAAGGGTAACTGTTGAATTGTGTTGGTTTTGATAAACATCTTGTGGTTATGTGGTTGCCATAATACATATAATTACTTATTATGAAAAGTAGAAAGTGGTTAGCCACATTTATAGTTTGTCAGAACAGATTTGCAACTAGATTTTCTAAGAGAATATAGGAGTCAAAATTTAAATACAAATTGGCACACAGAAAGCCAATACTTTCTGGTTCACTATTTTCTGGCTGATGACAAGTGGATATATAACAAAGGCTATTAATCATTTAATAAATGTATTTAAATATATTGTGTATATAATATGATTTTATATCTATCTGGTGTCTCAAAAACCTAATCTGTTTTGTTGTTCACCACCCACCAGCAACTGTCTCAAAACAGATAATACAGATAAACAAGTCTAATTTTCTATGTGGAATTAATAAATCCGGTAAAATTAAACAGCAATGGAAATAATAATAATAATAATAATAATAATAATAATAATAATAATATAATCACATGCATATAAATAGACAGATAGGGCAAGTTTACTGTGGAAAAATGCTTTAGAAAATATTTGGTTGCTACAAAACAGCGACTTCCTAACAAAGATAAAAGGATCCTTAAAACGCCTTTTCTCTATTGATTTTCCAAAATCTGAATTGCTCTGATTTGTTTTGGTATTAATTTCAAACTTCCATTGATTTTGTAGTATACAAATGACTGAATTATTTGATGTGACTTTTAAAACCTGGTAAACTTGAATACATGTGAGATGAGTAGGTAGATATATAAACAAATTATAAATAAATAATAATACACAAGGCTATGTCATACAGTAAAATAAATAGGGTTAAAAGGCATTACTTGACAGGCTACAAGCTGAACTGTATGTTAATTTGTCATCTGTGAATGAAATTCAGCATGCAGACTATTTTAAATTCTAAAAAAAAAATCTAAAAATATTTTAGGGATTTTAATATTTGTATGATTTTCAAACCTTGTGGTATGCAATATTAATAATAGTTTGAGTCAAACTGCCCATAGCTATATCATAATTATAAAGATGTTCAACAGTGCTCTGTAATATATTTTAAAATATATTTCTGAATTTGATGGGTTATTGGGTGCCCTGTACTGCATTACATCCAGACAACACTGAAGTCAAAGCATATAATAGAATGGGCATTGTAGCAAAGAATGTAATCTGAAATTTTTATTGTTGACTGACATGTTTAGGTCAAGGTTGTTCAGTGCTTCAAACTCCAGCAAATAGCATCATATATCACTATTGTTTATAGAATAGATGATTATTGTTGCAAAAGGATTGGTTAGGCCCTCTCAGGTTTCAGAACCCAAATGTGACAATTGTACCACCTACACAACAAAATGAATCTGCTGTAGCCCAAATAGCAGTTCACTATCTGCAATTATCCCCTTAAGCCTGGCTCTATGTAGACATGTATTCTTAGCTGACAAAGTCATTGTGAACGTTTTATCTACCATGCTTATGTCAGCTATGCAAAATTTGTAAATTGTTCACATTGGTCAACATGTATGAATGGGTCAGTTTCACTTTATTAGCGTTAAATGCACCAAAAAATGAGTGTACTGCCTTTTTTCCCTATGTATGGCGCGTCATTAGGGCATGCTTGGCGCACTGTGCATCATACCTGACACTTTGTAATGCGCCAAACATGTGGAGGCATTCAGAGGGTGTTCTGGGGGTGTGTCACATCACATTCGTAATATTAGACACATTTCTGAGTGGGGGACGGCAAAACGAGGTGCATAACTTTTCGAACAGCCAGACCAATTTAAATGTGGTCTGCCTGACCCTGAGTAATCAGAATGGAACTAGATTTGCCATTAGGGCAAAAAATGTTCGACATTTCTCAATCAGTAAAATAATAAAAGTAATGATGATAATAAAACTATATAAAATGAAATGACATAAATGTAATAATACATTTTAATTTAAATAATATAATGAAACCAATACAGCATCTACCATAAATCCCGTTCTCAATTAGCTGGTTTAGCAGCCATTATCGAATTCTGTCATTCATTTATATACATTTTTGGCAGATTACTAATGAGCTAGGCGCCTCGAACCTTAGGTGGCATTTATGAGCGCACATTCACCACTTTCATACATTCAAGCACATTATACCCTGAAAAAAGACATGAAAAAAATTGTGTTGAGGCGCCAGGTTTTATACATGCCACCCATTAACTCATCTGTGGTAATCAGTACAACATGGCACAAGAATCACATTTATCTATCTAGCCAAATGGATTGTCCAATGTAGAATAATTGTGTAGGCTACAGTTTTACATACCAGTTTAATCTTGAGACAAACAGTACTGTTTGTCAGAAAGGGGGTGTGGTTTAGTGTGTGACACCTGCATCAAAAAATGTGTCAAAATTTTAGAGGCAATCAGTGGCATAAACTAAGCCTACTAATAGAAAGTATAAATCTAGATTAGATGATAGCAACAGATCTATCAACACTGTGATAAACGCGGCACAGTTTTAGACTGTGTAGACAATGTTTACATTGCCTGAGTATTTGACATTATTATTAATTCTGACATAATGAGGCCCATTTTTAAGGCAATTGTGCCAGAATTCTGATGCAATTTTGAGCAAAAATAATGGTGTATATGCTTTTCACCAAAGCGGTGTGGACTCAGTAAAAGGGGCATAAAGTAAGCCAACCAATAGGAGGTGTAAACTTAGACTAGTGTTTTGCCAAGTTTTATCAATACAGGTTCTAGGTACGGCTGTAAAGAAGGCCGATCATTCAGGATGCAAGGCAATCTTATTTCACATCGGAATCAATCAATGATGATAAACTGGTTACAGGAAATAGTGGGACATCGGGGACAGTTTTGCTAAATATGTATTTACAAATACTTACAAACTTCACCTCAAAGCTTATAACATCACCTGTTTTTATAACTTCAGCCATGAGAAGCTTAAATGGCGAAAACAGGGAACTCCAGGGACCATCACCAATGTCAAGCATCCTTAACCATGGGAACAAGAGTTTCTGAAGTCACCACAAGCTGTCCTGGTCTTATAAGTCTTAAACAAAAAAAAAAAGGCAGACACAACCTACGTACTGTGTCCACTTAGAGTACAGAGTTCTTTTGTATGACCTCATTCTGTACCATGGAGGGGCCAGCTCCCTGAGTCTAAGATATGGAATACAAAATCACTCCGAAACCAGACGATGAGGCCCCACTAGATCGTAAATTGAGCGAGTGAAGTCTACAGGCTTAAGAGATAAACAGAGGTATGCAAGCCTGTGTGATTATAGCTTGTGATGCAAAAATGGAAATTATAATAATCTTAATACACAAGAAATGGAAATTATTACATCAAATAGTCACAAATTTCACTAGCACTACAACTAGACAGTCTAAACATTCACCATATTTATCAACACTAGGATAAATGTGGCACATTTTAAAATTGTTTACACTGTCAAAAAGTTAGTTATTATTGACAAATCTGCTCCAATGTGCTATTGTACTGTTCTAGAAAAAAAAAATATTGACCTTTAAACTAAAGGAACACCTTCACTGTACATCAAAAGGAATTGTCTACTGTTTGAAAAAATCCATGTGAGAAGTGTTAGGTCAGGAGAATTTGGTAGAAGTTGCTTATTAGTCTCAAAAAATATAAAGAAAGCTTAAAAAATGTAGACATTTATAGAACATTCATAGGAACCTGAAACAAGACAGTTTTCATACATGTAGCCCTTGTTTAAAAGCAGTTTCTTGAATAAATTCCAAGGGCCACATATATGAAAACTGTCTAGGTCTAAAAATCACTTTGTTGCCCATAGCAACCAATCAGAGCACCCCTTTCATTTTTCCAGAGCACTATATGAAATGAAAAGGGTGCTCTGATTGTTTGCTATGGTCAACAAAGTGATTTTTAGACCTAGACAGTTTTCATATATGTGGCCCCAAATGTCAGCAAGTGATCTTCAATTATGGTAGTTTTTTCATGAATGCTAACACTAGTGCACAAATATTCAAAATAGATAAAATACATAATAAAACATGTGGAGATTGCTATATACTGTAGACTGAAAATATAAACACACATAATTAAATATATGAAACAATCTCATACTGGTTATCGGTTCCTGTTTCGCTAGAAATAAGCACAGGTAGACCGGATAAATAATATTCTCATTATACATTGATTCCTACAGGTTAGTAATTGGCTTAATAAACTGCCAACCACTAGGTTAAAAGATACCATTCACTAAAAGGATTTGACTGGCATTGTTAATCACATATTAGCCAGCAAAAGGTAATAATTCATGTTACCTTTATTCTGTTATATTTTAGTACTTTCTATTTTTTAATTGGCATTGTAGCCAATAACTTTTTTATTTTCCTTTCTATGGACCTGAGTGAAGGAACTTTTTTTTGTGGACTTAAGTTTTGGGATTTTCAGAAACAGGCGACTTTTTGATCTGTTGTATTCCAAATTTTAGAGGACACAAAGTGGGCAAAAGAACAAGTAGGGCATTGGGTATTTTTTTATGATGCTCACTGTATGAGATAAGTAATGTTATATTTTAACAGATTGGACTTTTGCGGACACAACAATGCCAATGATTAAGGGGGACATGTACGAACTTCGGTGCGTCGAAGTACATTGATTCACGTTTTTTTGGTGAAAACTGCACCTAATGTATGCCAGTGGCCGAAGTGTGCTCATACATGCGGTACAAACTTCGACGCCTCCGGCTCAGACATATCACATTGAAATAGGTCTGCCTGTCGGAGATGTAATGCACCTCACTTTGTCGACCCGCATTCATACATGCGTTGAAGTTTTCGAATGTGGTGTGTCCTGCCCCAGAATGCCCACAGAATGCCCCTTCATGTTAGGCACATTACAAAGTGTTGAAGCTTTCGCAGAATGCGCCTAACACATAGGGTAGGTGCGTCTGACAGCGTAGTCGGCACAGTGAGGCGCATTATACGCCAGAAAAGAAGTGAAAAGCCCGTTCATACATGTCCCCCTAAATTTCAACTTCCAAAATGTTTAAATATTTAAAAAAAATTTTTAATTGCAGTTTTATTCTTCCTAAAGTACTTAACCACTAAGGGAGACATGTATGGAACTAGGCACATCGAAGTACATTTTTTAATCCATTTTTTTCAGTGTATAATGTGCCTGAACGTATGAAAGTGGTTTTTGTGCGATTATATACGGTGTCAAAACTTCATCGCGCATTGCCTGTGTGTTTGGCGTATTATGAAACGTAGGCGCATAATTAATGCGCCAAACATATATAAAGGTGATAAATAGGCTGGAAATAAAAGTCTTTAGAATAGCATGTCAGTGAATAGAAACTGTGGTACTGATTTTGCTTGGTAGACCACAGGTCCCAGCAAGACCTGTGCTGTGCTGGCTCTTGCTGTATATAGAATAAAGGGTGAGAGCAGCAAAAATATTTTTTTTTCAAATTTAATCTAGTATAAATTAAAAATTTAAAAATCTGCACAACATCATCAATGGGTTGTAATGTGAAATTAGTTTTCGATTCTATTAATTTTAAATACATTCAATAGGGGATATTTTTATATTTTTGAGATATATATTTTTATGTTGGTTTTATATGATAACTTTTTTTTTAAATATAAATAATTTAATTTGATATAGTTTGATGATTATCAAAAATTACTTTGTATTATTGTACTGGTGCAATTTGAGAAATTTTGGACGTTTTTTTCCCTAACAATCAATCTAGCTCCATTTCGACTCCTCAGGCTTAGGCAGACCACATTAAAATAGGTCTGACTGTCTGAGCAGTAATATGCTTAGTTTTGCCGAACCAAATTCATATATGTGTCTAATATTATGTGTGGCCCCCAGAATGCCCCCACATGTTGGGCGCATTAAAAAGTATTGAGTCTTATGAACGATGCGCCTAATACATTCTTTTGGCGCATCAGACATCGTAGGGTAGCCAGTTCACTTTGGCACATTTTACGCCAGAAAAGGGTGAAAAACCCAATCAGACATGTCTCCCTAAGTGACTTTTACAAGAGTGTACAATAATGGTTCTCTTTTGACAGGGTGTAATAGAAATAGTAAGATGGCAGCAATGGAGGCTTTTAATAAGCACCACATACCAAATCCCTATAACATGGGGGACCAGAGCACTGTATAGCACCTTTACCCAATGCCTTAGGTGCCAGTCACACCTAAGTGGGGTTGACCCCAGCATATAAGAGATTAAAAGCAGTGATCAGAGTTATCTCTGAGTATATATATATATATATATATATATATATATATATATATAATGTCCGTAGGGGGATAAAGTCTTGCCATAGCCTCTCAATGGGATTCAAGTCAAGACATTGACTTTGCCACTCCAAAACATTCTGCTTCTTTTGGGCTATTCAGAGGTGGACTTGCTTATGTATTTTGGATCATTGTTCTGCTACATAAACCAATTCTACTTTTGCTCTATGTCATAAACTGGTAGCTGGACATTCTTTTTCAGTATTTTCTGATACAGATCAGACTGCATGGTTTGATCAGTTATAACAAGTTGTCAAGCTTTTGCAAACGCAAAGCAGTCTCAGACCATCACACTACAACCATCATCTTTGGGTTTATACCAGATGTAACATGATCCATTTTCTGAAACGTTCTAACTTTGATTAATTAGTCCACAGGATATTATCCCAAAACTCTTGCAGGTGATCTACATGTTTTTTTGGGAAAATTTTAGATAAGCCTCTGTGTTTTTTGGTTTTTTTTGCAGTCAGCACTGATTTTCCTTTATGTACATAATGCATTTCTTATCATGGATTGTGTACACTGAACTGAACTGAGGCAGGTAAGGTCTGCCGTTGAAAAGAAATTCATCTGGGTTATTTTCTAACCACCTGAATCAGTCGTCATTTAATTCTTAGGGGGACATGTATGAAACTTGGCGCGTTAAGACCATTTCTTGCGTCTTTTTTCTGTGTATAATACGTATGTTTATATGAAAGTGGTGAATGTGCAGTCATAAATGATTCGAGGTGCCCAGCATATATGTTTGGAGCTCCGAGGTATTTTGGTGCATTAGTAATGTGCCAAACAGTTGAGAACAGGATTTATGCTAGATGCTGTATTGGTTTAATTCATTTATATTATCTAATAATTTAAGATTATATTAATTTTAAATACAGTTGATAGGAAATAGTTTTATATTTTTAGGATATAATTGTATGTTAATTTTATATTATATAATTTATTATTAAATTTATATAATTTAATTTATATAGTTTGTTAATTATCATAAATTACTAGCATTTTACTGGTATAAGTTGAGAAATAAGGGACAATTTTTGCCCTAATGGCAAAACTAGTTCCATTCTGACTACTCAGATTCAGGCAGACCACATTTAAATTGGTCTGGCTGTTGGAGCAGTTATGTGCCTCGTTTTCCCTTCCCACGTTCAGAAATGTGTCTAATATTATGACTTCCCCTAGAATTCCCCCACATGTTTGGCGCATTAAAGGTGTGGGGTCCAGGACACAGTGTGTCAAACATGCCCAAATGACATGCCATACATAGGGAAAAAAGGCGGTACACTCACTTTTGTGCATTTCGTGCCTGAACAGTGAAAATTACCCATTCATAGATGCCGCCCTTAGTTTGTTTACCTTTATTCAGTGTTTTCTCTGTTTCTGGATAACGGCTCTCATTGTAGTTTACTGAAGTGACAGAGCCTTAGCAACGGCTTTGTAAAGCTTTCCAGATTTTAATTACTTGTTTTCACATCTGTATTTTAATCACTCATGTGATGTTTTTGAGCTTTTGTCACATTGTCAGACAAGCTACATTTGAATAATTCAACAGGTAAAGCAGTGATCATGCCTGGCTGTGCTAGCTAGAGAAATTAAAACCTACTTGTCAATTGAATTTGATTAACTGATTGATTGAGTAGCTACTTTTTACATATGGTCAGGTGTGGAGGTACCACATTATTCTTTCAATAAATGAAATTATCATTTAACAAATTGTTGTAGATTGTAAGCCTTCACGGACAGGGTCATCTCTCCACCTGTACCAGTTGTTAGCCATTTAGGGCCACATGTGTGAAAACTGTCTAGGTCTAAAACTCTCTTTGTTGCCCGTAGGAACCAATCAGAGCATCCCTATCATTTTTTCAAAGCACTATATGAAATTAAAGGGGCACTCTGATTTTTTTTCCAACAAGGAGAATTTTAGATCTAGACAAATTTCATATATGTAGCCCTTCGTGTTGCCATTCTACTTTGTACCTATGTTATGTATGTAACCCCCTCAATTGTGCAGCACCCTGGAATTAATGAATCTTTAAAATAAATATAAAAACACTATTGTGTGTCTATATGGCTGATATTTATCTGACATTTAAATATAGTTTTTTATTATTTGAACTATTCAACAAAAATAAGAAGAATAAGGAATTGAGAATAAGAAAAGTACTTTTTCATAGCTCTGTAGGTGTGTGATGTACATTTCCATCTTTTTAACATTGATATGCGACAAAAGGATAGATTAGGTTGTATTCTTTTTCTTTGATAAGTGCATTAACAGATTATGACTACTGTAGTTCTCTGATTTCTCATTTTACCTGATCTTGTAAAAATGATATTTTACTACAGGTTTTTGAATATTATTTTACCTACTCTTTTCGTATTTCTCTTTGTGAGAGATTTCAGTTGTTTCTTTCTTGTATGATGAATGACCACTCATGAAAATCATGGTAAGTTTGCCTCCATTGAGTTGCCGTAACATACACCATTTAATTAGAAATACAAAGAGCTGAATATGTATGAGTGTTACATCTTCCTGACCTGTAATTTTAATGAGAACTTAAGGTTTTCATCTAAAACTCCTTACCAATCTGACATTTCTACCTTTAGCCTGCTAAATCCCATATTAAAAGTTACAATAAAAAAACAAGATGTCATGCCTGACGAGAGCAAAAAAAATACTTATTTTAGATATAGTAAATGTTAACAAGTAAAATGTATTTAGCAAAACATATATTTAACAAAAACAATGATAAATATACCACCGTTCTAAACAATGGCCCTAAACACAATTGCCAAAAATAGCACATTATATATATTATATACACACACACACGCCTGTGAAAAATAGGCCCAATATATCTATACACGGACTTGCGTTCTCATTTAGCAAAGTCCATAACGCTATGATACACAAACACTAGCATCCTATAAGTAAAAAAATATCATATATACACAATGTAGGTGGAACAATAGTAAGCTACACAGCATCACAACCTGCTAAATGGACATACAAGCCTATTGGCTGCGTCTCTGCAGTCCTGTGTAGTGATGAGCGAACAGTAAAATGTTCAAGTTCGAGTCGAACCTCGAACTTCGAGAAGTTTGGTTTGAAGTTCAAGTCAAACTCAAATTTCGACCCCCATTAAAGTCAATGGGAGAAGATGTTCGGGTTAATTTTTATACCTATACAGTTGAGGAGAAGCTGTAATTACCATCCATAACAGTACACCAACAATAGGCGCATTATACGCCGGGCACGACACATTGCAATGCGCCTAAAAATTATACGCTGTGCACTTCCATAACACAATGCGCCTATCGAAGCGCATTACATAAACTGGTAATGATATGTTATGTGCCTCTGTTGTGCAATGTGCCTCGAAATGCACATTACATACACTACCAGTGATATGCTATGTGATGCGATTTTTTAGGTGTTTAGAGGATCGTATTTTCAAGCACACTTTGCACTGCTTTAATGTGCCTTAAAACTTCCGTGGCAACGCAACTTTTCGGACATAAAACCTATTAAAATAGTATGTCGAATGCGATGTAGAACTCGAACATTTATTCGAGCGAACAGTAAAATGTTCAGTTCGAGTTCTAAAAAATCATGAAGTTCGACTCGAACTTAACCTTTCTCGAATGGTTCAATCAACACTAGTCCTGTGTTTAAACAGTCCTACCTTACTCTGCTCTCCCTCACACCAGTGTAAGCATGTACAGGTGCCCGCACACTGGTGTGAGGGAGAGCAGAGTAAGGTAGGACTGTTTAAAACACAGGACTGCAGAGACACAGCCAACAGGATAGTATGTCCACTTACAAGGTTGATTTTGTTTCTTATTTATTGTAAGGGTTTTGGCAGAGTTATCCTTTATACCCCGCTGCAGTGTTTGGCGAGGATACTGTGGATACTGCTTGTATATACAACATATATTTAGTATAACCTCATATTGAATTGTAAACAGTGAATTTTCCACACCCACAAGGAGTTGAGTAAAAAGTAGTAATTAGAAAAAAAATGTGAGCACATTTCTATTTGATTATAATGTAGTTTTCTGTCTTGGTAATTATGACATTCTGCTTAAAGTAAATTTGCATAGCTAACTTCAGAACCAACTAAAAAATAATTTTGATTGTAGATTACTACATTTTCTGAAATTAAATGAACATATTTTAGAATAATCTGTCATGGAAATATTCCAATTACTTCATTCGCAATTATTTCACTCAAATAAACACTCCAGCTGAAAAGAAGAATGACCCTGATTTAAACAGTTTCAGATCTGTGATATTTAAAAAAAAAAAAAAAATAGAGAATACTTAAACTCTGTTAAGTTTAGTGTCACATCTTCACTTCATGACATAACAGACATAAATTTTATTAAATCCATAGGATCCCATTATAATAGGAGACGTCAAGTTCCTTTCAGGATACCTTGTAAGATACAAAACGTCATAACTCACTAATCATAAAAGGTGCCTTACTAATCATAAATAGGTTGCAACCTCTTCATTTTTTTCTGCAAAGTCAAGCTTCTAAATACATAATGTGCAGAAAACATCATCAAAGCCCCATTCAGGTGACTTCAAGTTCATTAGGACCTTGATCAATACCTAAAATGAAGGGGACAAAAGTGTTTCTAAAATGTTTATTGTCCTCTAGAGATTGGTAAGCATCCCAAAGTGATTTTCCACCGATAACTAAGATAAAGCATACCTAGTAATATCATACTGTGGTAAGAAACACCCTTTTTTCCAACAGTAACCTTTACCTTTCGGTTTTGAAAGAAAATATGTTTTTTTCAATTCCTTTACGTTTAATCTACATCTGATTTTTGCACTCTGTTAAGTGACAAAAGATTGTTCCTATTTCACCATGTAATTTGAATTTGTTCCAAAAATATCTTTTTAGGTAAACCATGTACATACAGTGGGGAAAAATGTATTTAGTCAGCCACAATTGTGCAAGTTCTCCCACTTAAAAAGATGAGAGAGGCCTGCAATTGACATTATAGGTAGACCTCAACTATGAGACACACAATGAGAAAACAATTCCCGAAAATCACATTGTCTGATTTAAAAAAAAAAATGTATTTGCAAATTAAGGTGGAAATAAGCATTTGGTAACCTACAAACAAGCAAGATTTCTGGCTCTCACAGACCTGTAACGGGTTCTTTAAGAGGCTCCTTTGTCCTCCACTCATTACCTGTAGTATTGGTACCTGTTTGAACATGTTATCAGTATAAATGACACCTGTCCACAACCTCAAACAGTCACATTCCAAATTCCACTATGGTGAAGACCAAAGAGCTGTTGAAGGACACCAGAAACAAAATTGTAGCCCTGCACCAGGCTGGGAAGACTGAATCTGAAATAGGCAAGCAGTTTGGTGTGAAGAAATCAACTGTGGGAGCAATAATTAGAAAATTGAAGACATACAAGACCATTGATAATCTCCCTTGATCTGGTGCTCCATGCAAGATCTCACCCAGTGGGATCAAAATGATCACAAGAACAGTAAGCAAAAACCCCAGAACCACATGGGGGGACCTAGTGAATGACCTGCAGAGAGCTGGGACCAACGTAACAAAGGCTACCATCAGTTACACACTACGCCGCCAGGGACTCAGATCCTGCAGTGTCAGGTGTGTCCCCCTGCTTATGCCAGTACATGTCTAGGTCCATATAAAGTTTTCTAGAGAGCATTTCGATGCTTTGGAGCTGTTTCTCTGCCAAGGGACTAGGACAACTAATCCACGTACATGAAAGAATGAATGGGGCCATGTATCACGAGATTGACATGAAATCCTCATAGCACACAGGGCATTGAAGAGAAACGTGGTTTGGGTATTTCAGTCATGACCATATCAAGCACACCACCAGGGCAATGAAGGAGTTTGTAAGAAGCATTTCAAGGTCCTGGAGTAACCTAGCCAGTCTCCAGGTCTCAACCCCATAGAAAACCATAAGAGGGAGTTGAATATCTGTGTTGTCCAGCGACAGTCCCAAAACATCACTGCTCTAGAGGAGATCTGCATGGAGGAATGGGTCAACATACCAGAAACAGTGTGTGCCAACCTTGTGAAGACTTACAGAAAATGTTTGACCTCTGTCATTGCCAAAGGATATATAATAAAGTATTGAGATGAACTTTTGTTATTGACCAAATTGTTATTTTCCACCATAAATTGCAAATAAATTCTTTTCAAATAAGACAATGTGATTTTCTGGATTTGTTTTCTCATTTTGTCTCTCATAGTTGAGGTCTACCTATGATGTCAATTACAGGCCTCTGTCATCTTTTTAAGTGAGAGAACTTGCACAATTGGTGGCTGACTAAATAATTTTTTCCCCACTTTATAAAGTGAATGTGTGCAATTTTTTATGTTCTTCAATAGAACAACAAAAGCTTGACTAATTGTGAAAAGAACATTGAGAAAACATAATATTGTAGTTCATTTATAACTATAATTTTATTTTGTTTACTTGCAAGCCTTTAAATTTTGTGTTTGTGATTCATGATGTAGTACATGAATAAGGCATGAAGAATGAAAGCAAAAAACATTTGTCTTGAGAATTAGAGAATTAATCATAAATATTCATGTAAGAAGGTGTTAAATATATGTTCTTTAAAGTCAGTACATGTTGGGTTAAAAGGTGTACATGAATGCAAGAGTCCTGGTAAAGAAGAAAAACATTAGACTAAATTCTCCGTTTAAGACGTTTCAAAAATATTTTTATAGTATACATCTAGTAAATGAAAATACAAAACAAACAAAAAAAGTTTCTATAACCAGAATACTTATATCCAATTACTCTGTATCGTCTCTCTTTCACACGATCAGACAAGCTGTTTCTATATTTTGTTTTACGCATGTAATACAAAAATAACAGATACAAATTATTTACACTATTCCTGTAGATTGTGCTTTATTTATTTACCCTGATATAAAGTGTAGACGCTGGAAATCTGCAAAATACACTAAAAATGAGTCAAAAACATAAATTCTAAATAGATACGCAGTAATTAAAGGGTTTGTACAGAATTCGAAAAAACATGTCCTCTTTCTGTCAGAAACAGCAACATTCCTGTCCATGAGTTTGTCTGGTATTAACCACTTCCCAACAGTAATTTTTGTTGATGGCATTTTTTTTCATTCCTGCCTTCCAAGAACCATACATTTTTACATTTCCTTCTACAGAGCTACTTGATTACTTTTGTATACTCATTTTTTGCATGGTTAATTGCAGTTTTTATTGCTATCATTGCAGCGCTGCCTGCCACCATCCGGCAGCTGTACCACAACTGTGCCCAGCTCCCTGCTCCTATCCCAGCCGTGCCATGGTCAGGGTGTCGGTTAGTTATATACCTAATACAAATATCAGTGGCACACTAAAAACTAAGTGAAACATTAAGGTATATAGGAATATTGGAAATGCATTACTGCTAAGGAAAATATGAAAAACCTGTGACTCTTAGTTTACAGTTTTTGATCAAAGATTGTATTAAGCTCACCTCCCAATAGCGTCAAGGGGATCCCAGCACAGGTGAGTCCCTAACACTGAACATGTTACCTCACTAGGAGTCCATTCAGACTCAACATCTCAGGAAGTGATAGGAACCTGCTACTGAATTATCCTGCACCAGTTTAAAAGAGGTAGGCGGAGTGCAGCAAGCCAATGAGGCTGCCATTCCTCAGATAGACTTCAAAAATCAATTAGGCTGTGCACATCTATATATTTTGAAAAACGTAAGCATAGGTGCACACTGAAAAGGCAATAGCATACATCTAATACAAATATCAGTGGCACACTAAAAACTAAGTGAAACATCAAGGTATATAGGAATATTGGAAATGCATTACTGCTAAGGAAAATATGAAAAACCTGGGACTCTTAGTTTACAGTTTTTGATCAAAGATTGTATTAAGCTCACCTCCCAATAGCGTCAAGGGGATCCCAGCACAGGTGAGTCCCTAACACTGAACATGTTACCTCACTAGGAGTCCATTCAGACTCAACATCTCAGGAACCTGCTACTGAACCTGCTACTAAGGAAAATATGAAAACTCCGCCTACCTCTTTTAAACTGGTGCAGGATAATTCAGTAGCAGGTTCCTATCACTTCCTGAGATGTTGAGTCTGAATGGACTCCTAGTGAGGTAACATGTTCAGTGTTAGGGACTCACCTGTGCTGGGATCCCCTTGACGCTATTGGGAGGTGAGCTTAATACAATCTTTGATCAATAACTGTAAACTAAGAGTCCCAGGTTTTTCATATTTTCCTTAGCAGTAATGCATTTCCAATATTCCTATATACCTTGATGTTTCACTTAGTTTTTAGTGTGCCACTGATATTTGTATTAGATGTATGCTATTGTCTTTTCAGTGTGCACCTATGCTTACGTTTTTCAAAATATATAGATGTGCACAGCCTAATTGGTTAGTGATACACCTGCGTCACGTCTCACTTGTCCTTGCTCTGGGCTCCTTCTTGCTGATCTCCTCGCTGGCTTCTTCTCCCTGCTGCTGCTTGTTATGGCTGCATTTTCCCATGTTCTGACTATGACTATGCCTCACCTTACTGTACCACATAACTCAGATGTCATCGTGAGAACCTACGACAGGGGTTGCGACCTAGGGATTTCCTGCAGCAAAGACCAACTGGCCCTCTGATGGGCTCTGGTGAAAACCAGTGGCCCCTTAGACTCCGCTTCTTGGCTTAGGTTACGCAAACCCTCTCAAGGTGATCTGGTGAATGCACCTCCTGCTGGTGTTCCATCGTGGCAGTACAACTAGGACATGGATCCCACCAACGTTATTCTTTCTGAGTCATAAGATCTCATTGCTGAAGTAGCGTGACAGGGCACCAGTCAAGAGCAGCTGTTCCAAATGCTACTTAAGCATAGCGGTCCAAATCCCTGAGACCATTCCTGCTCCACTCCCACCTATTCCAAGCAGCTCCTCCTTGTACATGCCGTTACCTCCTCACTACAGCAGACCTAAAAGCCTGCTGTATGTTTCTAAATCAATACACAATACAGCCTGTGTCACTCCCCTTTTGAAATGAGGCGAATCTCTAACTGCCAGTTTGACAGACTTCCTAGCTACCTTCTGCAAAGTGTACTAGGAACCTGGACACACTTCCTCAGGGTGATTCAACTGTTGGCCAGTATGCAGTCCAGTTTTGGACCCTGGCCTTGGAGGTGGCCTGGAAGGCTTATCAGGTCACATCAAATATAAGCCCGCTGTCCGTGACCTGCCCAAAAGCTTAGACAACCACCCTGGCCATTAGTATTGTCGCTCGCTTTGTTGAGTGACAGCAGGAGATCTGACAACTACGAGAAGCCTCTCAATTCTGCAAGGTTTCATGGTTGATGCCCGTCTTCCAGTTCCCACTTCTGCCTGTGCCCTTGGTTCAGCGGGAAGAATCCATACTTGCCGAAGGAACTTGGGCCTATGCTTTTACTGTGGCAGCAGGTCCATTGAGGAAACTCCAGAGCCTAGAGATGGCATTAGATGATGATACTTTCTCTCCGCATCTGGTTTTCCTGTCTGGCTTTAGTCTACAGGTCACAGCCCTTATGGGTTCAACTTTGGCAATGTTACTCACCAATTGTTGGTTGTCAAGTTTAAGTTGCCAGTGACTACCCTGTACAAGACTCTCTCTGTCTGCTACATCGATTGGAAGATCCTCTTGTGCAGTATTTGGTTCTATATGAAACCACTTGTTCTATGGGTTGGAGGACTGCACCAAGAGCAAATTTCCTTCCTTGTGATCCCAGGTTCCTCCAGTAATCTGCTTCTGGGCCCTCCCTTGCTGAAAACCCATGTGCCTACTATCAATTGGAGAACTGGTGAGGTGATGCGTTGGAGCCAGCAGTGCTTTACCTCTTGCCTCTTGGTCCCTCATCTTTCTCGACTAGTCGAGGCTTCAAAACTTCAACCTACTGATCCTGCTTCTCCAGGACTCCTTCTGCCTTACCTGGATTATGGAGATGTCTTCTGCAAGAAGCAGACACTCTCTTCTCACAGGCTGTATAACTTCCCCAATCAAGCTCCAGCTGGGTATTACTCCTCCTCAGGGTAGAGTGTATGCTCTGTCCCAACATAAAATAGCAGCCATGTCAGTCTATATCAAAGAGAATCTTGAGAAGGAGTTTATACACAAATCATCCTTCTCTAAAGGAGCAGGATTCTTCTTCATAAAAAAGGATGGTTTCTTGCGGCCCTACATTGACTACAGTAGTCTCAAAATTATAAGGATCCAAGATGCTTATAATCTAATCCACATTAGACAAGGACAAGAATGGAAGACCTCATTTAATACCTGAGACTGGCACTTTGAATACCTTGTAATGTCTTTCGGTCTCTATAACACTCCTGCAGTCTTTCAGGAATTCGTAAATTACATTTTTCAACATTTAATGAGTGTGTCCTGGTCTACCTGGATGATATTTTAATATTCTCCCCTGACCTCATGTCCCATTGTGTTCAAGTCCACTGGGTTTTAGCCCGCCTCCATGAGAACCACCTTTACTAGAAAAGTGTCTTTCTGAATGCTCCAGCTTGATTTTTTGGGGAACATTATCTCAGTCGCAGGTCTCTAAGTGAATTCCTGAACTGCCCAAAGTCTCTGATAAGCAGACTGCCATTCTAAGCTGGCCATGTTCTGTGGACCTCCGAGCGACCCAATGGTTCACTGGCTTCACGAATTATTACAGACAATTCATTCCACGCTTTTCTACCTTTATGGCAATTATTGTCTCACTAACCAAGAAGGGCAGTAACCCTCAGTTGTGGACCTCTGAAGCAGAGAAAGCCTTCTCACAGCTGAAGTCCGCTTTCATCTTGGTGCTCTATTGCAAAAGCCTTTCTATCCCAAAGTTGACGCTTTCTCAGTTAGGGCCAGAGCTGTCATCTCTCAGAAAAATGGGACAAATTGATTACCTGTGGCTTTTTCTTGAAGAAGAAGGTCATCAAGTTGACCTTAGGAATAGTGACATCTACTGGAAAGCACTCTGCATCCGGTGACAATTTACACTGATCACAAAGATCTAGTGTATCTCCAAACTGCTCAGTGCCTAAATACCAGTCAAGCCCGCTGGTCCTTGTTCTTTTCCCTTGAATTAGTCTCTCAGCTCTACTGGTGGCAAACTCTTGCACAGGATGTTAAGGACTTTGTGACTGTTTGTTCTAACTATATCCGTAACAAGAGCCCGCTGGTCCCCTACAGCCCTTACCAGTGCCTGAAACTCCTTGGGACATATTGCTGTGAACTTTGTTACCGATCTGCCACCGTGGATCACTTTTCTAATATGGCACACTTCATCCCTCTTACTAGTCTTCCATATGTGGGTGAGCTGGTTTCTCTCTTCCTTCTTCACATCTATCCCCTGCATGCATGGGATGCTGACTCATATTGTCTCTGACAGAGGTATGCAGTTTACCTTCCGATTCTGGCATGCCCTTTGTACCCTGCTCCAGATTAAGCTTGACCTGTCCTTGGCATACTCTCCCCAGAACAATGGCCAGGTGGAATAGGTGAACCAGATACTGGGAAACCATCTTTGCCCTTTTGTGTCTTCATGACAAGATAAGTAGGTGGCTCTGTTACTCTGGACATAGTTTGCTTATAACAAACATTCCAGTGAGTCCTTGGGGATAACCCCTTCCATGTCATGTTTAGCCAGCATCCCTGTCTTCCTTTTCCAGCCACCAGGGATGTCTCTGCAGTCAATTACCAAGTATACAACTTCCAGCTGATATCAACAAATTCGCTAAAGTCTTCTTCATGCCTTGGAACAAAAAGCAGACAGACAAGAAGCACAGATCTTCATCTGTGCTCCATCTCAGAGACAAGGTCTGGCTCTCTGTAATAAACATACACCTGTGGGTACTGAGTCCGAAGCTGGCATCTCATTACCTTGGTGCCTTCTCTACCCTCTGACAAATAAACACGGTCTCATACAAGCTCCACATTTGTCCATCTCTTGGTATTCCTATTGGATTACATGTGCTCCAGTGCTCAAGTGGCATTCCAACAAGACGGTTGCCCTGTCTATCATCTATATGACACATGAGATCAAAGAGATCCTAGAATTGATGCGCTCCCAGAGAAAGATCTACTACCTCAATGATTGGGTTAAGGTCCTGAGGAGAGGTCTTGGGAGCTTTGACAGAATTTTATTGCCCCATTGTTAATCCAGCATTTCCACAAAATTTGGGCTCAGGAGAAGAGGGACCCTAAGGAGAGTCGTTCTGAAGCATGCAGACTGAGACTGCACCTGCTCCACCCTTCAGTGCATGCTGGCTTCCTCTGAGCTAAAGGGCCAGAGCATGCCATCCAGTATTTTCCCAGCCAATCACATCTGACCATAGACATTTTAGAGACACCTGTTCCAGCAACCTTATTCCAGTTTTTGGTGTTGTTTAGCCATGTTCTACCATTCCTGCATATTATTTTCGGCCTGCCTTCCTATTACCGTTTCTTCCTGTTATGTTCCTGCATTGTTTGCTGCCTGTCCTGACCATTTGCATGTGTTTTCACTATGCCTCTGCCTCATTCTACTGTATCACACTCCTCGGCACGTCATCTGTCATTGTGAGTTCCTATACCGGGGGGGAGTGACCTGTGGATTACCCGCAACAAACACGAATCGGCCTTATAACGGGCTTTAGTGAAGGCTAGAGGCCCCTTATATTCTGCTCCTCGACATTGGTTACGCCAAAACTCCTAAGGTAACTAAGCGAATCCACCTTCTGTCTTTGCCATTCCGCCATGACATCCATTTTGGAGGACATGTGACTTTTGACCAATTTTTATTCAATTTTTTTGCAAAGCAAAACAACCAAAAAACTTTGGCATAGGATATTTAATACATTGTTCGTTATGCAGGGAAATAACATTATATTTTAAAGGTTCTGACTTGGTGAAAGGATTTTTCATTAATTTTTTTTACAATTTTAAAAAGAATGTCAATTTTCTACTTTTTAATGTCTCTAGGGTATTTAAACATTTGATTGATTGATCACTTTAATAATTAGTGCTATACAAGTGAATTGCAGTGTATTATGCTGATACTGTTGTTCTATGTTGCTAAGATAGCAAGTCAGGGGATTTTAGATGGGAACCAGCTGCCATGCCAACCTCTTGGCACCATGCAATAATATTTTTGAGTACCTAATCAGGTGACAGAGGGGAATAGTCTATCAAAGTTTAGATGCCACTGTTGCTATGTTGCTTTATCATGGCAACTGTGAGATTAAACACCATGGGCAGAGTTGTCTCTGGTCTCGAACATTGCTGGTGGATGTAATACACAGCCAGAACCTGATACAAATTTCCAGTCTAAAAATATGACATTCATGTTCATCAAATTTTAGTCAATAGGGATGAGCTGCAAGACCTCTTTAGGGTACAACTGCATTTTTGTACCCAATTATGCATACTAGACCTCCCATCATGTGCCAGCATGAACACCCTGAAAATACAGATTTTGCTTTGTCAGATAAAAAGTGACTATGTATTTAAATTAAGAATACCATGCAATTCCACATTTCACATGTAAGGAAGATGAATGGTTGCATATAGTTTTTCACATCAGTTAATTTCCTAAGGTTAGAAATCACTTAACACATTGGAAGGGATTCCAATAATTCAGAACCTTTAATATAATAAATTCACTAAATGGTTAAATATCCATTTGAGCATATAACATATATTCATTTTATTATTACAGTTAAAAAGTTTAACTTACAACAAAATTACAAAAAAACTATGATCTATTTATGTCTTTAGACCTCTGGGACCACAGGGTTAACAACAACAAAAATCTCCTAAAAGTTTATTTTAAAGGGGTTTTATCGTTTAAAGTGTTCATGCTCTTCAGCTTATTTTATGAGATTGAATGGGAAATACAGGGACTATTCTCTTCTGCCAGGAGGCGTGTCTCTCCTCACTGAAGAGTTGTGACATTATCATTCTGTATTTGCAGTAGAAGGGGAAGGTTGTCTGGACAGAACAGATCTGCTGCCTCCTGCAGTGTTCTCATGTGTCTGTAGAGCTGTCATCTCCAGGCTGCACAAGCTCCCTGCTATGCAGTAAACAGTTATACACACAGCCTTAACTGATGAAACACATGTCAGGAATGCACACTGCCCCCCCTCTCACCCTCTGTTATCAGGCAGGAGACTGTGTGACTTTGTTATATGAAGGGAACACAGGACATAAGACTGTGTTATATGAAGGGATCTATGAGTTAAACAGTCAGTAATTACCCAGATTTTTCACCTTAGAGCTGAGTATACAGCCAGCAGCCCTCTCACATAGCTGGTTTTACTTTAGGTTTTAACAGCTCAGAGGGGAGTATAACCTATAACCTTCACTATAACCTTCACTAAATAACCTTCACCTAAATAACCTTCACTAAACTTGTCACTACTTCCTCCACAGAAAATGTCTGCCCCTCCCCCTCCTGTCTCTTTCCCCCTCCTTGTAGATTGTAACCCCCTCGGGGTAGGGTCCTCTCCCCTCTGTCGTGCCAATTTTTCTTATCCCTTATCACTGTACTCGTTTGACTTATGTAATGTATGTGACCCCCTCGAATGTACAGCGCCCTGGAATCAATGGTGCTTTAAAATAAATAATAATAATAATAATAATAGAGTGTACAGGCAGCCAATCACAGCGCAGGGAACGTGCCCAGGGCGTTTCCTGTCTGGGGGCGTATCCCAACAGACTGAATTAAAGGAGTTGTCTCCCTTCAGAGTTTAAGGGGTGCATGAATGAAAATTCTGCATTTCCCGGGTTCAGAGATCCCTTTTAAGCTCCATCTTTTTCAGCTCTGTGCTCATTGTGCTTTCAGTTGAATTGATCAATTAGCTTTCCCAAAATACTAACAGACTTCCCTTTTTGATCCCCAAAACAAAAGCCCCCAAATTTCGTTTTGTTTTTTTTTACATAAAACAAGCTTTTTTACTGCTAGCGCACAGGACATGCCATGACCCGGGGATGACATCACTCACTGTTACCATTGAACAAACATCAGGGGGGGAAATGTTTAAGGGCCATTTTGAGGGGAACTGAAAAAACCGGGAGGTCATAAAATTACTTGTACCCTTAAGGGGAAAAAAGAGGGAACAAGCAAATATTTGGAAAATGCTTTATTTTGTGTTCCCCACAATTTTTAAAGCTATCTTTTTAGCAAGACAACCCCTTTAAAAAGCAGCAGCCAATCACGGCAGGGGGCTGTCCCCGGGGGGGTCCCAAAAAGGCTGAAAGAAATTCAGGTAGTATTTACGAAAAGGGGGCTTTTCCCCAAATACACTGCAAAAAATAGCTATTTATGCACATAAAGCTCATATTGCTAACTAAGTTACTTAGGGAAAGTAAACCAATCACAAAAGGCTTTTTTTTGTGATGAGCGATTACGTTTATACTCCGGGTTTGATATCAATATCGCATTTTCAAGAATTTCCGATAGTCGATAAAAATTATCCCGATGACCATAAACATGGGGGAGCAACAACCCCATTCTTCACCCAAAAAAGGGCTGGGGAAATGGAATTAGCACCACACAGTCAAATGGATACATGCAACATCTTAGGAACACACTTTGGTTTAAAAACCACAGACCATCACTATACCTTTTTGTACCCAGCATGACCTTTAAACCTGCTCACCCAAAATTAAAAAGGAAGGGGGTAGAAAAACTTTTATTGAAATGGACATTGATATCCTGTCCCGCGCAAATACCCCAAAAACCCCTGACCCCCAGATTTAAAAAAGTGCCGAAAAAGGGTCTTTAAACCCCCATTTTAGTGAACTGGACTTGACTATATCTTCCCCGACCCCAGAAAAACCTAAA